>JAGFPH010001956.1:130864-161154 GCA_018207615.1 Philaenus spumarius
CACTCGGAACAACAACATGTGAAACCAACTTTAAAAATTAGGCTAATATAAAGTTAATTAGGCTTAAGTTAAATGTTAGCATAGAAAAGACACTAACTAAATAGGATTAATCGACGTTTAGAGCCCGCCATGCTTTTCACAATGATTACAAATTTAACTACAATATGAGACTACTCTCTGTCCAGCCCCCACGAAATTGGTAGCCATGCAGTTTAAATTTGGCTGGGCCTTAATTTTTTAATGTCAAGCATCCCTTCCTTACCTAGCTCGTAGCTTAACTTCCACAAATTGATGACCACTCCATTTTATGGAATTTATGCTCAAAGATTCACTACCGACCCTATGCACATTGTGCATTTAAAATAGTCTAAAATTTGCCACTGTAGGTTGGAGAACAAAGACTGTAATTTTTTACTAGTATATAGTGTTTTTTACCCATTTAAAATTTCAACAAATAATACCAGATGTTTACATAAGCTTGAGACGCATAGTAAAACAATTAAACATTAGCATAATGTTCTACATCCTATCTTGGCACTTAGGTGTATACCGTGTGCCTATAAAATGGTGTTGCGGTGTATACCGTATTTTTTGCAACTCTGCTGAAACAAACATAATTTCATACCTTAGCTTCTAACATTTCCCCTTAAAAAACTATTTAACCTATCTTAAATTTTTTTTTTTTTTGTGTTTAACGTCCTACTGTTTTGCACATAAGGCTAATGAAGACGGGACCTACAGTTTTACGTGGAATCCGAACCACAGCCAACGATGTCTGTTAAGAAACCATTTAGAAAATTATGCCTATCTTAAAAAGTAGCTTTGTAGTAATGTAGTGAGATCATTTCCACAGTTGTAAATGGAAAGCATGAAAAATGCATTTAGATACCTGCTGTCATGCCATATTCTGGTAGTAACCAGACCAAAATTATTTAAGCATGTTTAAGGATCTATGCCTGGCTGATTGTTGCAATTATTTTTCAAACGAGTTTTAAGTTGCTATGTGACTTATCACAAGTATTTCACAAAATAGTGTTATAAAAAGAGACAAAAGGCTCAGACAGGTTGGTAGGTATCTACTAGTATAGAGATAAATGTGACTATCAATTAAAACCCAATGAAACACATCTTCACTTTTTCCTTTAAAAGTAATTAAATCAAACTATTATCTATGATAAATCAACTTATTAACAATATAAAAAATAATCAAACCAACAAGTGAATTAACATAGAGCGCATTTTCAGCCATCTTTCTAAGCCTATAGATAATAACATCCTTGCCTGATTAACATGCCCTCTTTTGGAAAGTAAGAAGTGCTAGCAAAATATATGTTTATTTACTGGAAACATACTGTGACTAGAGAGTTGAAAGTTAGTTTAGTACAAGTTTTTTTTAGGTTGGATGAAATCATTTTGCAAAATACAACAAATTTTAATGTGAAATCAATTAAATTGCACGAACCATTAATATTTATGTGAGACCAATAAAATTACTCATTATAAGAATGACGTTATAAAAATATAGCTATATTAGTCTAGGCCTAGCCTACATAGCCTATTGTTCAATTTGACAACATTGTCAATATTGATATTCCATTCCTTCTCTCGTTAGAAAATATCAAATGTAATTTTATTGGTTTCAGTGCTGAATTGTTACCATACTATTTCATGTTAATTAGTAGGCCCAAGATAAAAGGGCGCAAATTTACTATTAGAACCTAGGTGACCTATAAAAACAGAAATGCAAGAATAATTAAAAAAATAGCCTAAAGGTTCTAACCTATAGTATTTAGTCACAGTATGTTTAAGCTGTATTCAACATTTAACAGCAGAATGTAAAACAACGTCTGCAAAAATATCAGCCTAGGGTCGAATAGTAAATTTAAGCCGCCGGTAAAAACATTTTCATGTTAGGCCTAATTTTCTATTGTTTTGTAGATCTTATTTTTTGTTTACATTTGTTATTTTTTTGTGTCAGTGAAGTGTTTAATTTCTTTTCTTTGGTACAAACATGGCGAAAAAGGTTGAAAATAACCTGCATTTTGGGTGGGTGTTTTCTTTCTCTTGTAATTTCATAGGCTAACCTAGGCCTATTATATCTTAATATTTCTCTGTTGATGAAATGCTCTGTGTTTTTAGGCTCAATTTGTTGTGTACTTTCAGAATATGAAAAAATTCCTGTTTATATGATAATGCATAACTACCAGATAGGTCTAACATACCTTGATTAAAATACAACATAAAAATATATCATTTGAGATTAATTTCTTGGTTACATTTTTTTTTAAAGAAAGTTTTTAATTAGGCCTTGAAATTTAAAATATTCTATTTTTATCATTTTTTAAATGACAGTAGAAAATTCGTTAACAAAAATAATAGGCAGCATTACAAATCAAATATTTAAAATTTAATCTTTAGCCAAGGATTTAGCCAAGCTAAACTTAAAAAGTGTAAATTAGCTAATAATCAATGAATTTGAATTGTTTATACATTTTCAGAGCATTAAATCATGCATTGTGGTTAATATACAATTATTATGTATTACAAAATTTGGTTACTCTCTAGTCAGATTTGAATTTGAGGTTATAGCCTACACTCTAAGAGCCGAAAAAGAAAATACCACTAAAATCTTAACTAATTAGATCTTTAAAACATGCACAATTGTACATTTACTTACGCCGGTTCCAATAGAACTCATGGTTAAATAAATAAATTCTTAGGTAGAACTGCTCTTGACTAAGAAAAAGTTGAAAAACACAATTTACTACTAACCTAAAATGAGTTTAGAGCTTATACGTGATAATGCAAAATAGCAATAAGCAAAGCAAGCAGCAATAGTGAGCATAGAACCTACAAAGGCAAAGGCATCATAGAGAGGCAATAAGACCTTTGTGTACGGAAGCGATCGATCGATTAGTTAACAATTATCTCGATATTTACACAGAACAATAATTTAAATGTTATAAAACCTACATACAGGTCAATTGACAAAGAAGGCTTTTATGTTAGACTAGCTGCAGCTGGCCTGACCCGGCTTTACACGGATAGACAAATCAAAGTTAAATGTATATTAACAAAAAATATATTACACTATGTATTTCTTATTAGGATTTTTAGTAACTTTGACCCCCCCCAAACCTCCCCTAAAATTTAGATTAAAAAAAAACTCTTTCTTAGCGAGCACCTAGGGCCCTAGAGGAAGCTACATAATAAATTTAATTGCAATCCGTTCAGTGTTTCTTTTTAGTAACTTTGACCCCCCAAACCCCTCTAAAATTTCTAATTTTTTAAAACCCTTTCTTAGCAAGTACCTAGGGCCCTAGAGAAAGCTACATACCAAATTTCATTCTAATCTGTTCGGTAGGTTTTGATAAATCGTGATTTAGTAACTTTGACAACCCAAAACCCCCCTAAAATTTCGAAATTTCGGAAACCCTTTCTTAGTGCGCGTCTAGAGCCTATAAAGAGTATTAGTGCCAAATTTCATGTTTGTATGCCTCGTGGTTTAGGAGAAACTGTGATGAGTCAATGGTATTTGGCTTTTATAAGTATAGATTAATTATTATTATTTCTTTACTTTACTACTATTCCCAGAATTTAAAAACTCAAGATACAAATAGATATGAAGATATTTCACAGGAGAAATCCTTTGTTAAGAATTTATTACAACACAAACCAGAATATAAATTACATTCAGCTAAACTATATAAATAGAAAAATAATCTTTACACATCACAGTCATGTCACTTACATCTTTTACTCTGTTCCCTAAAAAATATGTAATTTTGTATATTATGTACATAATATTTAATATGATTCAAAAATCAGTCTTCTCTGTATTAACTATAAAAAATATATATATTTTTTACCAATTGCTACTTTCTGTCCTTTATAACAAACTTTCTGAATTCTAATTTACCGTACTTAATTAGATAATTTTCAATATATTTATAACTATACTTAATCAATTATGCTTTATTTGTGGATATAATGAGGCACAACTATAAGCATATTATATTATGGACAAATTTAAATTCATATTTAAACCAATATTTAATAAACGGTACCTACCAAGAACTGGCACATAATATACTTACTTACAAACATATTTAAATTATTAAACAGATTCATTGAGACTTCACAATTAATTGTAGGAGGGGTAGGAGAAGTGATATTAAAGTAGGAGATTAACTCATTATTGTTATTAGCTAGAGAGAAAACTATTCGATCGATTTCGAACGAATTTGCACCAAAAACGTCAATTAGGCCTGATAAGATGCACAAAAAAAGTTTTACAGAGTGTTTACCATTTTTTGACCCAGGTAGATTTCATGGTAGTACCCAAGAGGAAGATATTTTAAGTCAAATTATGCGATTTGAACATGCAGCCTTAGCAAATGGTTGGACGGACGAAAAGAAAATTATATACTTTCCAATGTATCTTGACGGAACAGCGTTGAAATATTTTGAGAATTTTTAAAGGAAACGTAGAAACTTTACTTGGGCAGATCTTAAAGACACATTTACCACAGTTTTTGCCCCTATTCTGGAAATGGAAATGATCTTGATGAAACTTAATAACCGGGTACAATTGTCACACGAATCGGTAATTCAGTATTGGACAGAAATTTAACATTTGTGCGCACGGTTAGACAGTAACATGCCGGAACAGAAACTTTGCACATATATCCTGAAAGGTTTTAATCCGGCGATTCTACAGCAAATAGCGATGCTAGATAACACAACTCTGCAAAAACTAGACGCAAATATTAAAGCTTATGACAAAGCTACTTACCTGATGCGCGAGCGTTTAGGATGTCATTCGTCGGATAATATAGTTGAAGGTCGTGTCAAGGAAATGGACGACAAAATCAATAAGGTTATGGACATGCTAGACAAATTACACATGCCCATAAACACGATCGAAAGACAGGATATATGCAGGGCACAGGGATCCAATACAGTCAGGGAACATAAAGGCGCGCGGGTCCAATCCCAGTCAAGTAAATCACCGCATAGGGAGGGAACCTACAACAATCACTGGGCGCAGATACACGGAAGGTACGATGAACGGAGTGGAGCCGAAAGACAAACAATTCTCACACAGCGTAACAGATACACGACACAGTGCCACACGTGTTTTATATGCGGAAATATAGGGCACATTGCAAAGGACTGCGGACATAGATTTCAAAACAAGCCACTCTGGCCGGGAATACAACAACGATATTCCACTGAACCTAAAAAGCCTCGGGGACAACACATATTTCATATAAACACAAGAGATAATGATACACCAGGAATGCAATGGAGGGCCATACAACATTACGAGCAACAAAAACATATAGATTTTATTAGAAGACGGTTTGATCAACAAAACGATGACACTCGTGAAAACGTAATACAAAACGAGACATCTGTGACAGCGGTCTTGGGAGGAATTCATTGAAAAATAAGACAAAAAATCCGAATAAGACAATATCTACGGTAGGAAGTGATAATCACGGGAATAACCATGTACTTCTAAAAACATACTTAGCGGAAAACCGGAAAGGTCTAGCAATACATGTGAAATGCCATCTCGGGAACATTTCCACACAAATTTTGTTAGACACGGGATGTAACGTCTCATGCGTTAATGAAAAATTACAAAGATTTACTACACCACTAGCGTCAGACAATAAAATTTTAACATCGGCAAATGAAACTCCAATGATGGTTTTGGGAATGGCCACAGCATTATTACAAATACAGAGTGTGCAATACACACAAACGGTATATTTAGTGAAAAACTTAGCCTGTGATATAATATTAGGGAATGATTTCTTGATGACAAACAATGCCATCATAAACTATAAAACAAATACGGTTCAAATTTGAGGGCAATCCTTATAACTACACGGGTCATGTCTGGAAAAGCGGAAAACGACAAATCCTATTCACACCACAACAAAGAACATCGTCTCACAAGGAGACATAACATTAGGACCACATGACACTGTACACATCAAACCACATCTAAATGCCCATACTTAGGATGGACGGAGATGCCACTTTGAACCAACGACGGAAATAATGGATCGGCAAGGCTTACACGCACAAGCAATGACGGCAAGCACACCAGTACAGCTAAAAATAGTAAACCCAAAATCAACCTCGAGCAGAATTTTACCAACAACAAATTTAGGGCAAATTACACGGACAAAGCGGACAAATCACATGATACTTAGCGCGGGAAATAATTCACAAGGAATATCACAAATGGACACACCGATCTTCAACATAAACACGGGAAACCAATCACTACAGGATGCTGACAAGACACAACTCCGAGCATCAAGGTTACACAATTTGAATGAAAGTTTACTACACTACTCACAATTGGTAAACGGACAAACTCAGCATCTCTTAGCGACATCGACGTCATTCTTAACACACATTTTATAGTGGCCATAATAGCGGTATAGTTACGATACTAAGTGATAGTTAATAACATATAATAAGAGTTACGAATAAGGTATAAAATATGTTTTAAAAATGGTGTGATTTATTTCAGATTTCAGTCTCTTAACTTTGTGAAAAATAAATATTTATTACTGGTACACAAGGCAGAGCAACCTCAATATCAGTTACGTATTGCGGTACTAATACGTAATACTAATTATTAGCCTAGTACAGTTACCAAAATGTAACATAATGAATGCTTATACATGACATTTGCTCAGTTCCAGCCAAAGGCAGCTTGATACAGATGGCAAGACAGACGAATATATAATACTGCAATAATATTTAATCAGAGTATGTTCCAGAATATTAGATATACAATAGCGGCTGGTCTAAGATACGTCCTACTGGCAGTAGGACCAGTAGTCACCAACCACAGGGAAACGCACAACTGAGGGACTGCCACACGAAATCGAGGGATGTTTCCTACAACGATAGGGGACATCGGGGTCGATGTCAAAAGGATGCGGCGGTCACCCTTCCCTGAAAATGGTCAAATATAATGGATAACGTCAGTAGGATATGGCACATTAAGATTAAATTATTATATTCATAAACTGTTACATTGTTAAATTGGTATATTTTTAAATTGTTAATATCATAATTGTAAATGTGTTAAATTATTTATTTAGGATAAAAATATATGTATTAGATATTACTTCCCCCAAGTTTAAGACAATGTCAGAGTCAAAATTTTTTCAAAGCGGAAGTGTTGTTAGGAATAATTGCATAAGGAAAGGCTTAATATTAGAATTTATGATACTTTATTATTATCATCATTATTATTAGGAAGCAATGTAAAACTTATAAGTCCCAAGAGGAGAACCTAAAGTAGAAGCTATTGTGAAAGATATAAAAAAAGTGTCGCAATAGCTGAGACAAGCAAAATTCCAAGTTCAGTAACCTGGATGGTTATATATACTCTTGACTCACCTAAAAAGGGGGTTATTCTTTTGGAGACACCACGGGGGCAGCGGAAGCTCTGCCCGTCGATAGGCTGCTCTTGGGAGACCTTTGTCTTGAAGGGACATGGTGACAAGGTGAGCAAATAGAATATATAATAATTCAATACGGTTGCATAAAGGTCATAATTTGGAGGTGCAGCCAACTAATTTATATATAATTGTGTTTAATAATTCCAGTACTTAGAGTGCTCTGTCTTGAGACTTAATTAGTTAGATATGATTATGGTTAATAAGATTGTAGAGTTCGATCTTTGTAAGTTTACATTAGAAAGTAATATAAAGAAAGGTGCACAAGATTTCATCGAGTGGGTGTTAAAGAGGATACTGACCAGGTTTGAAGGTGGAACAGGTAATGGAACATATTATGTATTCATTGCTTGAGGAGAACTCTGAAGAATGTCAGTTTTCGTTGGAAGAGCTGATAAACCAAATTCTTAGAAAACACCGCCCTGACCCTGGGAGCATTAAAACTCATCTGTTTACAAATACCAGGAAGATATAGTCATTGCTGAAAGCACCACTAAAAGTCTTATCGTATTTTTCCAAATAACTTCTGATTTTAAGAGAAAAAGAAATTGGACTATGCTATTTATTCAGCTGCTGAAAATTCAAGTTTGGAGATTTTTTTTGTGCACAAACCATATGAAACAAATTTAATATACACGTGCAGATAATTTCCAGGAAAATGTTGACTCAGATAATATTCCCAGGGACGTCGCTAAAGGGGGAGCGTTTCCCACCTCCCATACTAAAAAGTTATGAAATTTGAGATCCTGAAAAAGTTAGGACGTTGATATTGGGATTAATTGCACACAAAAAACTCAAAAACCCCATCTTTGGGTTTGGGTTTTGAAAGTTTTTATTGTTAATTACCAACATCCACAAATAACAAGCAAGTTATAATTTCCAATCCAAAATTGTTGGGCAAATCAAAATATTTCTGTACGTTCTGTCTTTCTGTCTTCTTTTAAATGATGTTCTGGAAAATTTAGTTCCAACCCTTGTTATTGTGGCAACACTGACTGTCACTGACTCACCATACCGCCTACCAGTGTTGCCAAATTGGGTTTTTTTCTCCCAAAATGGATGGGAAAATTTTAAAGTTTGTGGGTAACATTGGTGAAAAGAAAATGGTGGGGAAAAGTATGGTGAATTTTTTTTCAATAATGTGATGGACATGTTTGAAATACTTGTAAAAAATTTTAAAGTCTTTTAAGTTCTTAATATAGCATGTGCAGTGTTAAACAAACAGGAACAAACTAAAAAATAGAAATAATTAATAAAATTTTGCTTAATGATTAATGGCATAAGGACTTTAAGGAATGATTTATAAAATAAATTTATAATGTTAATAATTGAACATGAAATTTTGCCATTATTACCACAAAATTTGCATGTAGACATTTCCATAAAATTGCAAAAATGTAATTAATAGTCATGGAATATTAATAATGTATGCACCATTATTTAGGAGATAAAATTTATCAACTTTTTTGTCTCTTGTACATTCTTTGTAAAATTTACGGATTTTGAGATATTGAGATTTAGAAATTTAAAATGGCCGCCATTTTGAAATGGTGCAAAGTATAAACTTGATATTCCATACTAAAATTGATCTTATTAAATGTAATACATGTACCAAGATTGAAGTTGATATCTTCAGAGGTTACTAACATATAACGTATTAGTAAAAAACACATACAGACAGATACACGGAAAACTAAATGTTTTAGGACATCCTTCACATGAACTTTTTTCTTCCTTTTTGTATGAGGAATCATATTCCAAAGTCCTGAAAGGTTTTTTTAACACCTGTATATATAATTAGATGAATGCCTGTGGTTTGCTACGTTTACCTTTCTTTTTTTTATGATTTACAAAGTTACATACACTATTATTGTCAAGAACTTTACCTGTCATAGAACCTAACACCCAAAAAGCCAATGAAGATCTTTTCAAGAAATAAACATATTTTATATTTATATCTTATGCCGAACGGAAATAGTAAACAAGTTAGTCAATTAAAACAAAACACCTGCCCTAAGTCGTAATGGTCTTTGATAAATGTTTAAAAATAATCATAACCTCAAATTTAAGGTGTAAAAAAATATTATTTAATGTCTAAATCAAATTAAGTTTAAACACAAACTTAACCTAAATATTAGCAATACAAATTGTTTCAAAAAAGAAATCTGCTGTTAATGCGTAGGCCTACTGAGAAATAAACTACGTTGAAGTTCAGAGCTCGAGTAACAGCTTTCTATTTATTGTACCAACACCAGCATCACCCAATCATTGAACATTTTCAATTTGCTTGACAATGTACGTATTCTTTATGGACAAGAACATATTTTTAGTTCAAAAAAAGGAGAAGGTTCTATGTTCGACGCAAATTTTTTTTTATGTGTGTTCACCGATTTCTCGGAAACAGCTTAACCTATTTGGATAATTTAAATTGTACTGTATTAAGGTAGATCCTGAATTAATCCCATATATTTGTGTATGTCATAAGCCATACCATTTTTCAGAAAATCTGAAAAAATATGTTTATAAGATTGTAATCAATGAAAATTGTATTGTATTAAGGTAGATCCTGAATTAATCCCATATATTTGTGTATGTCATAAGCCATACCATTTTTCAGAAAATCTGAAAAAACATGTTTATAAGATTGTAATCAATGAATGCATCTTACAGAATTTCTTAAATCTTGAAATAGATATGTTATTGTCCTGGGAAAAGCCTATAATTTTTATTTCCAATGAAAAACACAATTTTGATGAGTCTTTTATGAATAGGTTGTTGGTAATTTATTGTGATGAGGCGTACTTTGAGGAGAACCCGAAAGTACTACTGAAAGAAGACGTTTTCGAGGAGGAAAGTGTCATTAAAGAAATATTTGAAATTTTGTAAGAGGAGGAAGAAATTTAGATTTAGTAAAAAGTTATATAGGGTTCCTAAGGATATGTCCATCAGATCTTTACCACCGATGTTTAAATATTGTATTAAAATTCTTGATACTGAGACTTACAGTTTTGAAATGGGACATATGGTGCTTCTTCTTCGTTCACTAAATATTATGATATCCTTAATTTGCCTATATCAAAGCCCACTAAAGAATACCGTTGAGGGACGGGCTTGTGTACACCGAGACCTTGAACGCTCCAATCGCCTTAGTGCGGCATTGTCACGTTCTTCCCACCCTTCTAACTGACTGCGGCTGACTCGACGCATTTATAATTCTTTTAAACTGTGTGATTAAGCCTCGAGCGGTAAATACCACGAGTGTTCGAGGCTAGTAGATATGGCAACTCTGCGCACCCATCCTATTGGCCGCCTCGCAACGGTATTCTTTAGTGGGCTTTGATATAATGATGAAGCTATTAAATATAAGTGGAAAGACAACCAGTTATTAAAGTTTTTAAAAGAAAATTATTCAATATTTTGTATATCAAAAATTACTTACGTTTTTAAAAATCCCCATATGTATTACAATGATAGACAATTGATTAAAGATCCAAGGGACGATAAGTCCTTATTAATTCAAAATTATCCAGTTGTAATGAAAGACCGAGATTTATATTACCACATTAATAATACTGGTAATGGTACTTTAAGTTTTAAATTTGATCAATGTAGGTGGACAAATTTTATTCAAACAAAACGTAAGTGCATAAAAAATAGTGTTTATGGAAAACCTAAAAATTAGATAAGTAATGAAAAATTAGTTGAGACAGGTAAAGTTAGGGATTTAATACTCCTTTAAAATAATTCAAATAGCTGAAAATCATAATGTAGTTTTTGAGTTTAAATGGACTTCTTTGGATCCTATAACAGCCCAAGATAAAGATCATACAATTTAGAACTGTTAGTTTCTTTTGATGTATTGATGTATATTATTATTTACACTTAACTTTTGCATACCCGGTACAATAAATGTTTAGCTGGATAATAACCCTATTGTTTGGTAAATCCAAGTTATTTTTTTGTTTCAATAATAAATCGCTTACAATATACCAGAATATGTTGTGTTTCATTCAGATGAAGACCTCATGGATTATTTTGACTTTGTTTGCAAAAATCCTGAAGCTCATATGGATAAGGGAATTCTGAACCTACCTATTGTTGGAATAGTTTGTGAAAATTTTGTAAAGCCTGTTTGATCATATAAGGACAGAGTTGTTGTAGCGTCTTTTCTTTTTCATAATGGAATTTCTCCATACGTAATGGTTGATTTCATAAAAAAATTTCCTGTATTAATATCTGAATATAATTTAAATAAAATGAGGGTGTTATACATTTATTGGTACAGTTCTTCTTCTACTTCTTCTGTGGGTGGTCCAGAACCTTATGCACGTCAGCCTCTAGGGCTTATTGCTCTCCCACGTAAAGATGTTGATCCCTCAGTTACCCTTGTCAAGATCCATAAGCCCGTTGAACTTAAGAATCCTCTATACAAGGTTGTCTTGAGGTATGGTTTGTCCCTTGTTCAATTTACCAAAGGTTTCATAACTGACCTGTTCCAGCCTCTCACATTCATAGATTAGATGTTCCGCGGTTTCCTCATGCAGGCCACATTTCCTGCATTTAGGATTTCCAGTGAAAATTCCCATGTTCTTCATGTGTTTCCTAAGGTGGCCATGTCCTGTGATTAGAGCGACCGCCTCCTTTAGCTTGCACCTGCTTAATGACAGATTGTTGGATGCAATTTGTCTTGATGGACCAAGAAGTGCAAGTTTGCTCATCCTCAATCCAGGGATGTTCTTCCACCTCTTTCCATGTTCCAGTCTTGCCCAGTCAGCAACTACTTGCATAGCTGTCGTCTTGGGTATGCCACAGAAAGGTTGAGGTCCTGTGAATTCAGAAGCTGATGCCTTGTTTGCCAGCTTATCTACACATTCATTTCCATTTATTCCAACATGTCCTGGTACCCAACAGAGTGTAACCTCGTTGAGACCCGCAAGCTGGTTCATGGATTCTACGCATTCCCAGACTAGTTTTGACCTGAACTCATTTGAGCTCAGGGCTTTCAAAGCTGCCTGGCTAGGCTATCTGTATAAATGCAAATTTCTCTGTTCATATAACTGAGTCTAAGTTACACATTTAATGGGCATTATGAGACAAGTATTTTTTATTATGATTTACAATTGAAATCATCCAAGAGCTGATTCATGCAATGGAAAGTAAATGGAAGTTTTGTTTTTATTTTGTGTAATATTGTTCTATTTAATTTAATTTATAGAGAAACTAAATCACGGATGAACAACTAGGTAGTAGTTCTACTACTAGATAGCAACTACAAACGATAGCCTATACTCCTGCAAATTTAAATAGTCGTTGGTTCTGTGGTTTACCCGTTGGCATATGGGTCTACAGTCTACACAGACATTGCCTTGTATTTAAATATAGTCTATTAATTTAGCCTATATTAGAAACTAGTGGGCTTCGCTATTGCTTGAATTAATTTTAAGGGTAGTTTTATCACATTTCATCCCTTTGACTTAAATAAAATTTCAAAGATAATATCAATTACGAATAATGTTAAATATTTTTAGCTTTATAGTTTGCAGGAATTAAGTGCAATAATGTTTTATTGTATAGGGGTATCTACCCCATTTAAATCTATTTACCCCATTTAAATCTATCTGTTTGTAGTGACCATATTATCAAAAAAATCTTGTTGCTAATATGTGCAAATTGTGAAATTTTAGTGAAATTAATTGAGTAGTTTTTGAGAATATAGAAAAAGTAAGTGGATTACTATTTAATTTTAAGGGTAGTTATTTCATTTCATCCCTTTGATTTAAGTAATCAAATTGCAAATAGTTTTATATATCCCTTAAAAATAATAATAAATAATTTTAGTTTTATAGCTTGTAGGAAGTTAGTTTAATTTATATTTATTGTATAGGGGTAGCAACCCCATTTCAACCCCTTAGACTGTAATTGGAAAGTCTAAACACTCCTGGCAATGATATGGATAATAAACGGTACCAGGAACTGGCACATACTTTTTCACAAACATATTTAAATTATTAAACAGATTCACTGTGACTTGTACAGTGGGGTAGGAGAGGTGATTTTTTATTAAAGTTGGAGATTAACTAATAAATATTATTATTATTAGCTAGAGAGAAAACTATTCGATCGATTTCGAACAAATTTGCACCAAACACGTCAATTAGGTCTTTATAGATGCACGTAAAAAGGTTTTAAAAATTTTGAAAAACAACCCCCTTTATGGCCAAAAAACCCCAAAAAATCAGTTATTATTATTATTATTAGCTAAAGATGAGGTTTTTTGCATATGGTAGGGCACATTAAAGGCTACAAATAAGCCAATTTTTATCAAAAACGTTAGAGCCGTTTTTTTAATAAAAAAATAATAACTGATTTTTTGGGGGTTTTTTGGCCAAAAGGGAGTTGTTTTTCAAAATTTTTCAAAACCCTTTTTCGTGCATCTATACAGGCCTACTGGATATGTCTGGTGCAAATTTGGTTGAAATCGATAGAATAGTTTTCTCTCTAGCTTTGTATACATACAGACAGATATTTTGTAAAAAAAAAACTTTTTTGGACTCAGGGGGTCTCAAAACGGATATTTCCACAAAAATCTCAACATCGATTTTTTTGCGATCATTAAACTTTCTCTACAGTGAGAAAAAAAAATGTTTAGTGAAATCGGTCTAATAGTTATTGAGTCTATAGAGGACAAAGAAACAAAGAAAAAAAACATTCATTTTTACTTTCTCACTCTACTATGGTATAGAGAAAGTATAGTGATCGCAAAAAAATGGATTTTTGTGGAAATATCCGTTTTGGGACCACCTGAGTTCAAAAAAGTGACAAAATGTCTGTCTGTATGTATACAAAGCTAGAGAGAAAACTATTCGATCGATTTCGAACAAATTTACACCAAACATGTCAATTAGGCCTGTACAGATGCACGAAAAAAGATTTTGAACATTTTTGAAAAACAACCTTCTTTTTGGCCAAAAAAACCCCAAAAAATTAGTTATAATATTTTTATAAAAAACCTGTTCTTACGATTTTGATCAAATTTGGCTTATTTAAAGTCCTTAATATACCCGACCGTATGCAAAAAACCGCATCTTTCTAAAAATTCTTGTTTAGCTAATAATAATAATAATAATAACTGATTTTGGGGGGTTTTTTGGCCAAAAAGGGGGTTGTTTTGCAAAAATTTTCAAAACCTTTTTTCGTGCATCTATACAGGCCTAATTGACACGTTTGGTGCAAATTTGTTCAAAATCGATCGAATAGTTTTCTCTCTAGCTAATAATAACAATATTTATTAGTTACTATCCTACTTTAATGCATCCCCTCTCGTTCTTTAATACACTTAAGAAGTCACAGTGAATCTGTTTAATAATTTAAATATGTTTGTGAGAAAGTATGTGCCAGTTTCTGGTACCATTTATTATATATAGAGAGATATATATAATACTCGATAATTTGTTCGGTATATCTGCAAAGTAATACTATAAAATAACGTATTATATAAGTACAGTCAATAGGAAGATTATTCCACGCCAAATATTTGCCTGCATTCCAAAATTTACCAACCGACTTTTACCAACGGAACTGTCCAAGTAATTCAGAAACTGAGACAACAATTAATTTTTGTATGATCTTTTAAGGTTTCAAAATGTAATATATATATTCAGTAACAATTATATTAGACAGAACACATAAACTTGTTCAGCACTTAAAAAAGTGTTAACGCACGTAAAAAAAATACATTTGTATACATGTAATATTACACATTTTAAAGATTTTGAAAACGATCATTCAAATTTGGTATTTCAATTTCGAACACATAAATGATAATTATTTTCATAAAAACGAACCTAGATTAATATAAATTAATGAACATATCTACTATAATGTCAAACATAATAATATTTATAATATATAGCATGTTGTTCAATTATATAATTTAATTTGCATTTATTTATACTTAAGAAATAATTTAACAATGAAGAACAAACATGAAATAAATTCGGAATAGAACCGTGCAATTTAAATATTATGTCTTTGAGAGAACATACAATTCGCTAATTAATTGCAAATTAAAACTGTGAACGGTAAAAGTAAGGAATAATCAAAAAATGCACTCTTTCTCCACAACATCCTTTTTGGTGTGAAGGTACATTCTTACTTCCTTAAATCCTCTTTGGCACTTCAACATCTCCTTCCACATCCTCCGTCTCTTCTCTGCTAGCAGTTGACGAAGAAGGTTGTTCTGCAACCACTCTAACGTTATCAAGTAAAAAAATTGAGTTTATTTGTTAACAAATTACGAAATGGCTCACAGCATGAACTATTATGGAGGTAGTATGTAAAATATCTTCAATTATGTTGTTATTTTATAGTTATGTTGCGTTTAGAAATGGATTACTAAGTGTGGCTATATTGCCAGCATGGTCTCGCCGCCATCATACGTTACGCGATTGCGTCATAACTAAAATCTTAAGATTCTGAATATCTGTTTATTTTTTTAACATTTAATTATTATGTTGAGAAACTAAATTTAACATGTAGGCTTGTTTCCATTTTTGTTTAGGATACAACTTAAGTAGGCATATCACTATAAATGTAGTTAGGCTAGCCTACCGTTCTGAACGTGGTTGTGTGAACTTTTATGTTCAGATGCTTTATGATTCAAGTTTTATTATTTTGTTTTTACAATAATCCTGTTTTCTTAAATCACAATGTTATAGATGTATTATAGAAAAGATTTAACTAAAGCAATCTAATATTTTGGTAGTGAAGAATTTGAGTTGTAAAAGTCAAAGACTTACAATGGGCTATTTAGACAATAGGCTATGTTTGTCTAAGTAGGAGATCGAACGATGCGATTTTTATGTACCTAATTTTATATCGAAAATGTAAATGCTTGGTAACATGAAACATACCCGCCTACCCAGAGTGGGGAAGTTGCAAAGAACTAGATATTTTATAAAACAATTTACGGTAGCCTATAGGCCTAGGCTACATGGTTTTCTATTCAGTGTTCATAAAGTCCCTTTTACCCCCTTCATTATGTTTGCTACTGAAAATAAGTTGAACAAACTTTGTTTAAATATTTTGTGCTGCATGGCCTACTGTGTATAGGACCAATTAATGTTTTTAACATAGGCCTATCTGACCCTCTGTGATTGGGGGGAGGAAGGTTAACAATTTCAAATGTAAAGGTAGGACACCATTGTAAAGGTTATTAAAAGAGAAATGGAAATGGCATAAACTAGAGCTTATCTTGCATCGTATCATCAAAGCAGGTTATTAATTGGTTAATATTAAGAATAAGTAGGTTATTATTTTTTTTTTTTAAATAGGTTATTTCGTCAAAGTTTCCATAAATAAATTCAAATACAATCTAAAAATCTTACCAAGACAAGATAGCATTTTAGTTACATTTAAAAGAGATGATGTCCAAATAAAAATATCTTCCATAACTTCTATTGTTCATTACTTTGAAACAAAGCAAGATAGGCCTACTAAGCTCTAGTTTATGCCATTCTGTTTCTCTTTGAATAAGCTTTGCAAGGGTGTATTACTACATGACCTACCTTTACATTTAAAATTATTAAGCCACCAAACATCAAAGGAGGTCAGATATTTCAATAAATCTGTCCTGTTTAGTAACAAAAATTAGTTAAAGGGACTTCATGTGTGATCTGTAAAACAAGATTTATTTACAATACCGGTAGGCCTATATTTTTCGTAAACAATTTATGATTTTATTGTCATTCTAGAACTTGTACTATCCATAACCAATGGCAATGCAGTTTTAAGGGTTAGTTTGGGAACCTGACTCCCCTTATTGAATCTGGCCTAGGCCTACTCAATTCACAATTTTGATGTGATTAAAGAATTCAAATAGGCTATATTCTCTTTTCCTTTTAATATTTATAATTTTAAACTACCGGTATTTGAATCTATTTAGGCCTATATGTTTAAATTTTGTTAGATGTAGTCCTATGTAGAAATGATTGCTTATTTTTATTTCATAAAGGAAACAACATTTTTAGGGGGCACAATAAGATGCTTGTCTGCTATTTGTAAAACAACATTAATTTAAATACATTTTTCATAAACCACTTACGATGTTATTGTCATTCTAGAACTTGTACCCATAACCAATGGCAATGCAATTGAGGGGTTCTACATGATTGAAGTTGGATACAAAATTCACTACTTTGATGTGATTGAGGAATTTGAATATGTTCCGATTTCTTCTTTTTTTAAACTAGGATGTGAAGCTAAATTTATTTCATGTTTAAATTTTGGTTAGATGTAGGCCTATGTTGAAATGATTGGTTATTTTTATTTTCGTCGTATTACATAAAGGAAACAACATTTTAAAGGGCACAAAAAGATGGTCGACTAATGAATTTTAAAATTATGTTTTTGTTATTTTGAAGCACTTTTTTCTTTGTACAAAGTTTTTTTACCAATTAAAACCTGAACAAAATAATTTAACTCATTTGGAAAAGTTATATGAATTGAAAAAGTGGTACAGGAAAATGTGAGTAAACTATTGTTAGGCTATAGATAGAAAAACATTAAATTAAATTTTTCATTCTACATATTAACAAACTTCTATTCTCATAACTGAATATTTCATACAAGCACAAGTGGTCAGGGACCGATCTTGGCATGTGCGACCTGTGCCATCGCAAAGGGCGCCATCAGCACCGGGGCGCCATGGCGTTGGAAAAAAAATGTGGTACTTTTAATTGGAAAATAAGGAGAATAATAGAAAATTATTTTTTTGTCTAATTTTCCATATATTATAACAACAAAAGTGCATGAGGCGCAGGAAACTAAAAGTGTTGGGGGTGGGGGGCACGGCGTATACCTCCGAAAATCCGAGCCGGCGGGTCGCCAATCACGCCATAAGCGGAGCGACAACGAGTCTCTATTTAAAATTAGCTGCATAGGTTCTGCGAAGCGGAGTACAGGGCTGTCCTGAGTGGTGGGATGGGTATGGAGGAATATTTCACCCCCACCTGTCACAACACAATTCCATATAAACTCCTCAAATCAGCTCCATCAAACTTTTTAGTAACCACATTATCGGCATAATCTATTGACTGATATGAGAAATAGACCCATACCGGTACTGTAAGTTTCAATAATTAACATGTCGACAAAAAAAAAAGCCTTCGGGTAATTTTTATAGAAAAAGAAAGGCTGATATTGAAAAACAAGACCAACAGCAGGCTAAAGCATTAAGCAAATTTTTCCGTGGTGCCTCTGGATCACCTCATGCTGGAGCTGGACCCTCAGATGATGACGTGCTTGGATTACAATCTCAAAATTTTGAACTTGGGGATTGCATGTAAAAGAGAATATAATTTTAATACCTTTAATTATATACGCTGTTTAGCAAGTTACAATACTAACTTTGTGCTAAAATTCGCCAAAAATATTAAATTAACCCTAATCCAAAAGTGTTCTGTACCTTTTTTGTAGAGAAAGGTTCTAAGAATTCATACATGCAATTAAAAAATGTATTGACACAAAATTGTTAAAGTTATTAGCTCAAGAAACAAAAAATGTTCAGTAACGAAAGGAAAAAGTTCAACTTTAGGCAGGGCTTTACTCGTAATTTTTCCAGTACCGGAACGCTGCCGAACCAAACAAAAATACTCCCCCGGAAAAATTTTGAAATGTTCACTTCTAAAACCCCTATTTTACGTATATCTTTGGCGAGTTAAAGGGTGCAGATAATATGCTTTTAGGCTTCATTGAAGACGTCGCCATGTTACCTTAAACACGCACACTCTGACGGAACTCTAATAAGATTCATGAGTTCCAGCAAAATTCAAAATATTTATTTCTTTTACTTCTAAATATTAAAATCCGATATAAAATAATGACCTAGAATAATGGAGTTATTTAAGTACCTATTTTGTTAATATAATAAAATTGTTTATCTTTGTCAAATAAATATTAATCATTGTATTAGGATTAAATCTTTCATTAAAACTATTAACAATTAGTAGAAGTAAATTTAAATAGATACATACATAAAACACCATTATTCCAAGTGCAAAAAATCTAGTGAGCAAGTGCTGTTTAAAAATATTACAGCTGTTTTGAACAGAATAAAACTTTTCATTATTGTATGAGCAAAAAAAGGCAAGCATTTTCCCATTTTTATGTGTGTGTAAATTATAATGAAGAGATTTAATTTTAAACTGTATACGGTTAGATAAACAAGACCAGACATCAAAAGAAGAAGATAGCAAAAAGCTAAATATTCAATAATAGGCCTACTACAGAAAACCGAGATATAAGCCTAACCATAAATACTGAACATTTAACCTATGGTGAGACCCATCCTTTTTATAATAGACTAAGTTGGCATATTATAATATAAAATATGTTAATAGTGAAAATTTGAACTATAATACTAACCTTATTCATTGAACAATATTCAATATACAATTAATAAACAATTATAGTCCAAAATATTGATATAGTGTTTTCCCTAAGAACTTATATTCGCCCATAGTCCAATACATCCATTGACATTCATTATTACTGTTCTATTTGTTATTTATAATTAATTCTAGTTATATGATATATATGTTCTTTTTATTAATAGTCAAATTAGATTGGGAAAAGCCGGCTCTAACCGCAAACCCCGAGATTAAGAGCTTTGAAGCTAATAGAAAATTCTAAAGGATTATATTCCAATGTTTGAAAATTAATGTAGTGATGTTCAGAGACATTCAGTAAATTTTGAATTTTTCTTTTGTTAATGATCAAATAAAACTAGATCTATATTTTGTAATTGTGTTTCTCTTTTCTTTCGATTATTTATCTTAAATAAGGCAGATTAAACACAATATATTATTGTGTTCAAAATAAATATATTAGTAAATATATTTTACTTAGCTCTCCAACGTGAGGCTTATTAGTAAATAAATAGTAATACATTTCATTTAGCTTCCGAACACGGAGCTATATTTAAAATTTATTAGAGGAGGTTTATTTCATAATCACTATATGTGGTCCAAATTATATCACATTTGGTCTTATTTTTATTACAATAATCTCATTAATGTACTGTATTATATAAACTTTTTCATGCCAAACAAGTTTATTATATAAAAGTTAAGTACCGCTGGTTTTTAAACTTTTCGGCCGCCTCGACTTTGAATCATCGGGCTCTTATCTGTAGTCGCGAGGCTGGCAAAAATATATATATGGTGCTTCCAAGTTGTCCCATTTCGATTTCGAGCTGAGTTAAAATGTGGGAAACTTTACTGTAGCTGGCTCGCATAGTCGCAACGCACTGTACTGTAGTAGTGTGGGTATATCTTGAGGTTTTTCGATTGGCGATTGGCGGACGTAAAATTCTGAACTTAGTGTTGAATTAATGTGATTGAGGGAGTGGATGGTCCAGTGCAACGTTATAACAAAATGTACAAAAAAAATCGGCACCAGTAGTAAACGTCTGACTTTAGGTCTACGTAACAAGTAGTAAACATTTTTTGTAATTTGTTTCATAAGTGTAAAAAAGTTTCGTAATTTAGTTATAAATAGAACTGTATAAAAATATTTATCAATTTCAAATTTGGTATTTTGAAAATAACTGTTTTTATGTTCTTACTACAAGGCTGCTAACAAAACATGCCAAAGTTTGAAATGTAATTTCGGAATATATATACTTTGACCAAAAATGAAATATTATTATAACAAAATGTAGAGAATAAATCAAAGAATTGAACTGTCTAATTGTAAACTATCTTTTCATAAAAGTGTTATACTAAGAATTTGAATTTCGAAAGTGAGGGAAATTGCACCCATACTGTGAATACAGAAGCGGCCGCCTATTACTAGGGTTACCATAAGTTTGCCCAGACCAAATCCGGACACTAATAAATATATAAGGCGCCAGAACCATGCTTCGCACAGGCTCCATTTACCCATGGTCCGCCCCTGCAAGTGGTAGGCCTAATCTAATTATATTTTTACTGAATCCATTAATAGAATGAATGAACAGATTAGAAAATGTGTAACTTTTGTAATCATTTTTTCATGAACAGTGTCTTTTTTCCGATGCAAGTCTTTATATGGGTTTCAAAATCCTTGTGTATATTATAACTTGTATGGGTTTAATAACAAATTTTCTCTCAACAGATGCGCAGCTGCAACAAGAGTGTGATTCGACAGTTTACATTGCACCTCCTCCATTACAACAGCAACAATATTATGGAAATCAACATTTACCGGCACAACGATTATTTCCAATCTACACTGATGTTCAGCCCACATTAGAATTCCAAAATCGAAATTTAAATCAAGAATTTGTTGAACAAGTTCAACCAGTACAAGGTAGGAAAATCTAGTTCTGGTGAACTTCATCTGCTTTCATATAAAGAGTTGATTCTGTACACAAATTTACTTATAAATCTATTATTACATAAGTCCTACATCACTTATAATCAGAAAAACTATCAAACAGTACGTTAGTTGCTTATGCATTAAAAATGGTGTTTAGGAAAATAACAATCGAAAGTGTGTTGGAAATAATTCATCTCTGTGTGACATCAAATAATTAATGTCTATTTTTATAGATAGGTGCACTACAATAATTGTTTACTCTTACAGTTTGCAGTATGATAAAACTCATTGGATAATTATTATGGTTCATATGTATTAGTTTATAAATTACATACTACATAAATTCACAACCTAATCTATGTGATAGGCTAGTTTAAATATTTTCCAATGGTCGGTTGAGCAAAGTTCTTTTCTGGGTTTGGAATTTCTAGGATGAAATTTAAGTTTTAATATAATTATAAAACTCCCAGTACTGTATTAATAATATTAACACGTTCGCTACCACAATACTAAAATTTTTCGGTACACATAGACTAGCGTCACATGAGACGGCCAGTTTCTATCCACAGACTGCTGCCGCAAATATGCGACGCCTGGTCTAATTGATATAGCCTGACGTCGCATATTTGTGGCGGTGTTATTTTGTTATTTAACTACTAATTTTGAAGTACTAGTATATTTTAAAGACCTGATTTATTGGTATCAGTATGTAAGAAGGTCTGCTGCTCATATGTGGTGCTTGTTCTGTGACTTTGACGATTTTGAACGTGGGAACATAAAGACGTTAAGTTCTCGTGAAAATTACCCCCTTTCTCACGCCACATGTCGTGGTTGTTTTCCCACGTTTTTATATGTCACATAGGTATGTGCGACACTTGGTCTATAATAAAAAAACTTACTTTCTTGACATAGACTGAACGTCGCATATATGTAAAGACTTCAAAAACCCAGAAAACAGTAAAAAACTAATGTGTATTGCTTCACATACCTTTTACGTTAAGTTAAAAAATATCTTAACTCATTTGAACTAAATGGTCTGTGGCGAATGTCACAACTGTTTGTGCCAGTCTAAATGTATTATTGCTTAGTAGTGTCACGATAGTTTGTGGTGAAAAACAGTGTTGACGCATAGAAGCGACGCTCGGTAGGTAACGTATTAAAGTGTGTAGTAAATTTGTTTACAATAGTCCAAAGTGTTTAGACATTAATGCTTAATTAAATACCTGTAAAAATTGGAATTTAAATTAAAAAAAGAACAGTTAAGTCTTAAAATTTGGTACTTAGTTATTTTTTTATCTCTTTTACTTCACTTGATTTCATTAACGTACTTCTCTCTCCAACTTGTAAACTAGACGCTTGCCATCAATTGCGTGTGCTTAGTGTATGAATTGTGTTGTGTCTGTGGTTGGTGTGTTTGACTTCTCAGTCTTAGCTCTGAGATCCATCATGTAGATATTTAAGGTTAGTAATAGTTTGTAGTTTTACTTTGTTCACCTTTACATAGGCCTAGTTGCCTGGGTTTATGTACCGTTAGTTTTAGTCACTTGAGAACGGGAACTGATTTGTATTCCCGAAACGTTGTGTTTGATTATTTAACACACAAATGATGGCAAATGTCCGAACAAGTAATTTTAATAAAATTCAACATCCATCATTAACAAACAATAACTTCAAACAGAGAAGTACTTATGGTACGTCATGGTTGTGTTAAGATAGTTTATTGATAGTTTTTATTAGTGTGAATATAGTGACGTAGGATGAATCAAATTTCTTTATAATGCACTTTCAAATTAGTTACCGGTAACACTTTTTCATTACGTTCGGGGTCTAATAGATTTAAGGTTAGTAGGTAACTTAATACTTGAAAGTTCTCTTTTTAAAATTAGTTTCTAATGATGTATGATCAAATTTTACATTCTTTTTTGAACATCTGCCTTCATTTGTGTGTAAGGGAATAATACACGGTGTTTCAAGCATATAAATAAACTCTACTTATCAAGTGGAAAAAAATAAGTTTGTTTTTTAGTATGTTTATAAGTTGATTTTATCAACACGTGTATTATTTCTTTATTTAACAAATGTTTATGTTTATTTATTAAGTTTATAATGATGGCAAAATGTCTGAACGAAAATTATAAAAAAAAACTTAAAATATACACAGGCCAGGATTTAGGGGGGGCCATAGGGGTCCGTGACCCATCCCCAAAACCATAGGATTTTTTTAATCACGGAAAGATGTATGAATGCTGGGAACCTGGTTGCCATATTCGCTACTTGTGTCTAAACGCACGTACAATGAGCAATTATCTGCCGATTCGTACATTTTGTTGACCGACGAAAATCGCCGGTACAGAGCAACATCAGGAATCACCCGCCACCTGTCTCATTTGTCCATATCAACAAAATTATCTATCAGCACCGACTTTACTCCAGTTTCTTAGTATTGCGATGGATCAACTAACCGCTGCAGGTGTAGACGCTGCTTTTATTATTATAAATAAGGCGACGATGGTTTAGGAATGAGGAAATGTTTTAAAACCAAGATAAAACATTTTACAAATTTATTTGGGGGTTTGCTTAAAAATGTCTTTCGAATGATTAAATCAGACTTTGAAGAATTACTTACTGTAGTTGCTCAAGAAACAAAAAAAAAAAAAATATAATTCTAAAAAATCTAAAATCTAATCACTTCTATCTCTCCTGAAGTGAAGTTAGCACTGATTCTATGGCATATTGATAGTGGTGATTCTATCAAGTTTGATGTATGCCTATTTTTTGTGATCTATTAATTGTTGTCTTAAATAATTTCACTGTAGAAAGAGAATACATAAATTATTTTGTTATACAACAATATAATGTACAAATCCAAAAAAAAATCCCGCCTAGAACTACCAATCTCTCGACGGCAACTACTTTGATTTTTACCGACCTGCTCGTTGTACAATTCATTCTCCGCTACATCCTCTTGTTGAATCGCTGGCAACATCGCCAGATGTCTCGAGTCGACTAATAATCATTCAAAGTGTTAACGTTTGATGCAGTACATGCAAGGGTTATTGAAATGTAATTAAAAGAAAACATAACCTGTTCGCAATTGAAACTCTAATTAAAATTTAGGCCTATGTTTATCTTTTTGTTTGTTTTCTTTTTTCTATTATCTTATATAAGTATAAATTAATAATTGAAAAAAATACCTAGTTGAAATTGTGTTGTTGGCTCCCGGAATATTCCATTGTATATTTCATGTTAGCCTAGCCTAGAAAATTCCAGATAGATCCATATGTTAAACATATGATATCAGTCTACCATTATTAATGTCTATTTTATGGTTATTCATTTTCGTTACTATGGTGATATGAAAACAAATAAAATAATGTTCTTGATTGTAAGAATAAAAAAGAGAAGTCATAAAGATAGAGTTGTGACTGTTTGGATTTGTAGGATTGTATGTGATTTGAGTTAAATAAAGTGTGTCAACAGTGATATCGTAGTTTTATTTAAACGAATCAGTGTTTCGACGTTACGTTTACAGACGTAACTATTTCTTCTTTCGTATAATGTACAAAATAAATTTTCCTTTGTTCCGCCCCTGATCGTATAATGTACATTTTCCAAGTATGTTTTAAATGCTTCACTCAACATGTATTAGGCCTATATGAATAATAACCTCAATTGGTTAAAACCACTTGTTAAACATTTTTTTTGGTTCTGTACCATCAAAATCTAGCAAATTAGTTTTGTTTACATTTTTATTACAGGTGCAGAACAGCAACCATTATTTTTAAATGGAAATCCACAAGGACAACATCCATCTTATACCAGTAAGTCAACATTAGAAATCATAAATTTATTTTAAATCAATCTACCATGCAGAACATATTTTTAGAATATTCTTCACTTCAATGTTTAATTACTAATCTTTTTGTGTTAAATTTTTCCTCCAAAAATATACCTTTCTTCTAAAACCTTACAAAATATTTTATATTCTCTATAACTGGATAAGTCAACCACTAATCTCGTCTAAGAAAGGTTTTTGGTCAAATTAAAATGTTCTGTGATGTTCTACAATAGTGATAGACATATAATTCAAACCAGTTCCTTAAATGCATATAAAATTAACTCTTTTATTTTTTGTTTCATAATTATCTCTTTAATCGATTGTTATTGCAATTTTATTTTTTACAAAATCGGGATTATATAACCCCAGTCATTTGTAGGTCCATTTCTTAATTTTGCTTTTTAGTTATTAAGTGATTTTATACCGTATGTAATTGGGGTTTGAATACCTCTTTTTAAACTAAGTACCTGGAGACCGAGCTAAAGCTCGATTATAAGCAGGGCTATGATTTCAATAATAAATATTGGATTATTGAGTTTTGAGGTTAGGCCTATAACTTAAACAACTAAATAAAGGGAATATACAACATTAGGCTTACCTGTAATAAAAATACAGTTTAAAGGATTAACCACAATCTCAACGCTATGCATCAGAAATAAGTCAGGCCTAAATTAAAGTATTATTTCAATATCGATTTATTCCTAGGGCCTAGTTCGCTCACGTCAATAACTACTGTTATTGCAAATTTCCGTGAACATCGTTTAGGTTAGGCCTTTAACATTAAACAACTAAATAAAGGGCATGTTTATTATGTATTCGTTGCCATGGTAACTATAAATAGATACAACATTAGGCTTACCTCTAATAAAATATACAGTTTAAAAGAAAGCAGATGATTATTGTAATGGCATTGAAAACATTTGCATCAGCTGTGCTTTGTATTGTTTAAAATGGACAAATTTCACTTTTTAATTTAATAAAAAGACGTAGAAAACGAATTTTCCCAGACTGGTGACCATTTCCAATCGATTTCTCGTGGCCAAAAGCCTAATATAAAATCAAAAATCCTTAGACGGAGATTCCAGATTCATTTAGCAGACAAACAATTATCTCTCGCTTTAGAAGATAAGATAATGTAGTTATTTTTAGGTTTTCCTTTAGAGGGTTATACAGTTTTATTTTAGCTTATATATTTGTTTAATTTTCTTCGATTCAATTATAGCCTACTACTTTTATTCTTCTAGCAATGCCTCAACATACAACGTATTATGGCCCACAACAACCTTATCCATATAATAGTGGACATGGCAATGTTAGAATCATTCAAAGGCGAGGACATTTTCTAATGCCAACACAAACTTATAATAATGGACCACCAATTCTTGACCCAAATCTAGGTAAGCTTATGAGGTATCATCATGAACTATGACTTCAATGTGTCATTAATTTGTTGTTTACTTTTTGCATACATTTATTTTTTCCTTGAATGCATAATTTAAGAAATAGAAAAAGAATTTGTTCTCTAATCTGTTCTAAAACATTACCGTATTTATTTTTTTCAAAATATTTTCTGAATTAGCGTCATTGGTTATTATTGTTATTTATTTATTACTATCAACATACAAAATTAACTCAAAGGCTCACTGGCAGTTCTTCTATTGTCTATGTTATGTGGAAGAAAATATCTTATAAATTCCTATTTATTGGATTCAAAATAATGTTGTGTGATTTTTACCTTGATTATATTGAATTACTACATATTTTTAATACTGAAAAATAATATCTTCCTATGGGTAAAGTTTATATTATACCGTACCGAGTTTAAATGTTCTATTTGAAATACCCGTAATACCTTCGTGGTAGACTAATAATATTAAAAGTATTTGTTTGAAATCTAATTTAAATGTGACAGACTGATTTTCAAAATTATAAATAGAATTTGAGCATTATCAGTAAAAACTGTATACAATTTTTTTTTTTTTATATGCAAGTCATGTATGGTAGAGGTGCAAAACTCATTCTTATATTAAACATTAAACTCATGTTCCCTACTTTGTTATTTTAATCACTGTACACTCAATGAATTTATCGAGAAAGCAAAGTTAAATACTTGATTTTATTTTATAGAATATATTTATATGCAGCCTGCTGGGAATAATAATTCTCAAAGATGGATTGTAGCCTACAACCAACAACCTACTGTATTTCAACCAGAGTCGTACTGGACACAACCAGGTGCGTTAGACAATAACACTTCAATTTAAACATAGGGTAGAGCAATATTTCGTTAAAATGAATGGATTTTCCTTCGTAGTATAATCAACTGTAAAACTTGTTCAGTTTGACCAAAATGTTAAACATTTTTAATTTTGAAATGGTTTGAATTATTTCATAAATACCTGTGTATCACTTTTTTTTGTGCTGCTCACAGTCCTGTATAATGTCTCTATATTTAACGAGACAACGAACGTTACGCCTTTCGATCAGGCATTTTCAAGTCACTTTTATGAAAATTCATAAACAATAATTGGCATTATTTTAACGCACGTCAAAAATATTACATAAAGTTTTACACAAAAAACATTACACAACACAATTTAAAATTAAAAAAAAAAAACAAACGAGTATTAATTTAATGTATATAAATCCCAACGCACGGGTCGAAAAATTCAACAATTACATTTATTAAGCTTGCATATGTACTCCTGTCTATCACTGCACCGGCACTGATTGGGTTGTTAGTCTATTACGTGGTAGGGATCGTATTGGTTTGGTGGGGGTCAGCTCTGATAACAATGTCAAAAATACTGTTCGATTGAAAATGTGTTTTTTCGTTTAATAGGCCGTTTGGGTTTGAAATAGTAGCTGCATAAATATGGAATTCTTCTAAAACGCTCATATTCGGTCCTTTGGAACATGTGTTTTTCATTTTTGTGAATTTTTAATTTTTAAGGGTAATTTTCCCATAAAAACCCTTAAAATAACGGAAAAATCAACTTTTCTCAAAAACTGCTCTAACGATTTTGATTAAAATTTTATAGTTTATTAGGGACCTAAAGTACTATAAACTGTAAAATTTTATCAAAATCGTTCGAGCCGTTTTTGAGAAAAGTTGGGTTTTCCGTTATTTTATGGGAAAACAACTTTAATACAAAATCACCTCTCCTACCCCACCCTACAAGTCACCGTGAATCTGTTTACTAATTTAAATATGTTTGTGAGAAAGTATGTGCCAGTTCCTGGTACCGTTTATTTGTATATTGCTATATTTATGTCCAGTTTCCAATAAATAATAATGCCAATTATTGTTTATGAATTTTAAAAGTGACTTGAAAATGCGTGATCGAAAGGCGAAACGTTCGTTGCCTCGTTAAATATAGAGACATTAAACAGGACTGTGAGCAGCACAAAAAAAGTGATACACAGGTATTTATGAAATATTTATACCCAGTCCAGTAAACAAACAAAAAAAGTAAATATGGTTTCGATTACTTAGTGTTTTGAGTTTTTATTTTAAATCCTACCAACAAAATAGAATACAAATTCCAATAATTTTTCCGAAGGATAAGGCAAAAAGTGAAAATCCTATTTTCCAGGATATTGTTACTTTCTTTGTGTATTTAGTTTGTATTTGTAAATTTGTTTCATCATTTAGTGTGTTATTGTTTAATTTGTGAGTTAAAGTTATTAGTACATTACAGGGTTCCTATATCAATCCACATAAACAATTATTTCATGCATCAATCAATCAATGATGCATAAACTGATAGGTCTTTCTTTGCTCCAGCTCGCTGTTTGACAGTTTTTTTTCTAGAGGACTTCAGTATTTTATAAAGTACTACAGTCTAAAAGTAATACCAATACCAAATGGGATGTTCCTGAAATATGTGATTTATATTTTTACCAAAAATGATGTTTATAATAAAGATCTTTATTTCGTATTTAAGTGATTACGGTTTCTTCTAAGAGTATAGTTTGTATTTTAGGTTTTGACTGAGGCTCCTGATTATAAGAATTGTGATGGAAGTTCAAAGTTGGCTCTGAGAATATGTACTCTGAACATGTATCGTTTTGTCTTATTATTTAGCACTATAATCTGATCTAAAATTAATTTTCAAACTATCGACAAAAACTAAGGCCCACGGCAGTGTGCTAGGCCAAGTTCCAGACTAACGTAGCCAGTGTGTGTATTACACAAATCCATTTCTGCTGTTTTTACTGACTTATATCTTTGCTCTCCTTTACGATAATGTGTTTGAAATTTAGAACATAGATTGAGGGCTACCATATGTTACATAACAAATTTGAAAAATTTGCAAAAATCTTTTAAAAGATACCGGTTAAAAAAGTACTTAATATGAAGCACTCTCAGCTGAACTGGAAATTTGGCATGATAAAAGTCCCATGGAGACAAGTAAAGGGGAAAATGAAAAAAAGTGAAACATTTTATTCAAAGGCCTTGTATCAGGCTCGGTTCAGGGAAGAGGTTTAGCTTTCTTATTATTATATTGCCATGAAGAGGCTATTCGTTTCTGTAACTTGCAAGTGATGATAAGCATCAGTTCATTGATTGTTTTTTATTTTAAGAAGAATAAAGA
>JAGFPH010001956.1:167779-185838 GCA_018207615.1 Philaenus spumarius
TTTGTAACAATTCAAAATATATCCCTACATAAAAATCATTTAAAATATCAAAAGAAACCATTCATAATTGCTGAACTAAACACGCATGAGTGCGAGAGAGAGGAACAGACTACTATAAAGGCAATTCATTCACAAGTCGAAGCAGCGACACCTATCGACAAAAATCGTAAATGATTCATTAATAAGATTATGACAGCCGACTTCCAACAACATTATAAGTAATTACCAGTACTTCTCGACCTCAAATTGATATCATTCCCACATCAAAATTAATCTAAATTAAACGACCAATCCATATAAAATATAATAATAACTCAAGAGTAAACCAATCGACCGAAATCCACCTTTTAAAATACACTCGAAGCTAGGCCGATGTACGAAATTGTAGGCCTATTCCAAATTAAAACCACCGATCCCAAGGAAACTAAATTCTAAATCAAAAAAGGAACAGAACTATCGAGTCGAACAGAAGATTTTACATCAAAAATGTCTTTGGCAAAGTATGAAAAGAAATACCGTTAAGCTAGTAAATTTCTTCAAAGATATGAATATTCGGTTAAAACCTGGAGAACGAGAGGCCATGTTTGTTTAAACCCAGCCCACAATCACGTGACCGCTTATGCCGCGGAAAAGGAGACTTTTAAACGACCAGATAAATAACTATATTTGTAGACCTTAGATATTAGATATTGAGTTGTACAAGGAGCTATTTTAGATATTTTCATTTAAAAGTTTATTTACTCGAATTCTATTTACTTTTACCATTCTATGTTCTTTAAAAAACCAAAATACATCAAAATTTCATTAAAATCATACAAAACAAATACACTACATTTCAAAATACACATTTTCACATAACAATCAAAATCCCACAAGAAATGAAATTAACCAGGCCTTACTGTACCAGTTCCTGAGAGCCTAGGGAAGCCAAATTGGGATAAAACCCAATTAATTGTTGCTGAGACATCAAAGGGAGCAGACGCTGTGTTAGAGCCCACCAAACCACAAATTTCAAGACCATTTTGAAGAACAACTGCCTACGTTAAAATAACCTTGTATAAGTGAAGTGACTGAACATTATCAAATTTCAATAAACCATTCTTTTCAAGAAGAAGACTGTATATAAAAATTGGGTGAGATCAATCCACATAACTATTCATCAAATTGGATATACTCCAACCTTTCTTTTGCATGTTTAAATTCAAAGAACTATACCAGTAAAGCTGATAAACTTTTCTAAATATATATATATATCCCATCAAGATTTCAACTTTCATCAGAACTTTATCCTTTATATTAACACTAAATTCATACATCTACTTACCAATACACTTTCCACCTTGTACTAAGTTATTTTCTCCTTTGTTTTAATTATCCTAATTCTTAATTTAAATAATTTGTATAATATTTGTTTCAATTTAATATTGGTAAGAGCCGGCACCAACCTACCCGAGATTAAGAGTGCTCATTGGGAAATAATTCCCTAAAATAATTTTGTATATATTTGATTTTGAGCTAAATAACTATTAAACTGTAAATATTTTTTTTTTGATTTTCTATTGATAAATAAAAAAAGATTCTATTGTAATTGTAAACCTGTGTCCTGAGTCAAATCATTTATCAAATTGATTAAGCTAGAGTAAGCAGTGTTACAGTTCATTATATTGAGAATAAAATAAAAGTAAAGTTTTATAAATTAGGATATATCTTGTTCTATTATAAATTGACGCCTACAACATTAGGCCTATTGAATTAAAGTAAAAGAGAAAGTGTAAATTTATAAGTTGACGCCCAACAAGTGGGGCTTGTTAAAAAAAAATCATTTAATATATAACAAATTGGCTTTCTCAACGTGAGGCTTCTCACAAAATAATAATAATAAAAGTTGTATTGTAATAAATTGACGCCGCAACGTGTGGCTTTTCTAAAAAAAAAAATTGTATTGTAATAAATTGACGCCGCAACGTGTGGCATTTCTAATAAGAAAAATTGTATTGTAATACGTTTAATATTTTAAAAGCCTTGTAGATTTCAAATTCTTTTACGGCGTTCATAAATCTGCCTTTACTGAAAATCTTAATTGGTTTGAAGCTGCTGCCAAAGTCCGAGTAACTATGGTCTTTGTCGATTAAATAAATGACCCGCATAGTTTTATTTGTTACCTGACTCAGTATTTTTTGGCAGGAGTTCTTTAAAACGAACCTTGAAAGCTCTTCCCGTTCGGCCTATATCAAAACTTGTCACAGCTATCACACGTTAGTTTATAGACACCTGTTTGGGCTTCTAACAGTTTATGTTTTTGGGTTGGAGTAGTTTTTTAATGTTATTATTGGGGCGAAAGCCGATGGTCCTTTTGATTTTTTTGAAGGTGGAGGTAATTTGAGGAGGAAAGTCGATTTTTTTTTTAATCATCCTAAGAAAGTTTCTCCATATTTTCAAAAAAGTTATGTATCATTGGAGTAGTGATGTAAAACTCCCGGGCGTTTAAATGTCGGGGCAAATGCCCAGGGCATATGCCCAAATAAACGACCAAAATCCATAAGCGCCCGGGCGTTTATCCAGTTAAAGGCTAATAAACCTAATTAATGGAAATTAATTTGAAGACCCCTCTTCTAAATAACTTTTTAAACCTCTTATTATTATACATATTTACATAAAAGCATATATTAAAATAAATAATTACTTGTATAATATGTTATTATGCCTCTACAATCATCCATCTTTTTCATATGTAACTACAGCTTTAATTCTTGACTATCCTACCTACCTCAAGCGAAAAGTTAGTTGTTTTGGTTGTTTATTGGTAAAAATTGGTAGGCCTAAGTAAAAACATGAATGATTGTACAACAAACATAATTATATATATTTTTTTTTAAACCAGTTGTAACACTTACGTCCATGTCACAGAGAAAATAATAAAGTAAGAAATGAGTCAGCTGTTTCCTATAGTGACTAAAGGAACAGAGATTTGGTCTATAAATGAATAATGACGCAATACTAAATAATATTAATCATTTTAATTTTTTCATATAATTACATTTCTTGATGACGCAAAATAATTACAGTAGAATCATTTTTTCTTTAATAAACAAATAATAAAACATAAAAGCAGACTGTAAAAGTAAGTAATATAAAGGCAGACTTAGAAAACATATCAATATATGATCATGTGTAAAATGTGAGAACTATATAAAAACTTTATTTCCATGAGTAGTGCGTTATAAACGAATAATAAAGCGACAGTCGAAATTATAAACAGTTCAATAAATATAATATAATAACAGTACATAGCACAATTTAACATGAATCGAGAACTTAATATGAAAGTATGTACAGTGATCATGGATGCAATGAAAAGAGAGAGAGGGAAACAACTTGCGTACGTGACGGGAAGCAGGTTCCTAGCGAGTGGGTACGCTATGGAACATTCTAGAAGCGGTAGAGGGAATCAAGATGGCGTGAAAGGCGTTCTACGTCTTGTATGTTGTGGGAGCTGCATTTACCACAAAAGTATAGTTTATTTAAAAGTTGAATATTAAGAATAGTACGAAAGTGAAGTAGAGCAGTGACAGTATTAGTACAATCTTGGGTGACAAGAAATATTTGATATCTTCGAGGATAAAACGATTTAAAGAATTGTGAAATGTGCTTCAATGAAAAACGCGCGTAGTGAAATGGAGAGTGCTTCATATTTGTGTGATTATCAAAAGTCCTAGGTAAAAAACAGTGACATAGACAACGCAGTAAGTAATAAATGGCCATTAGTTTAAATTTTAAAGTCTGCAATTTTAGAAAATTATAAAAAATTGAGTAATATCCTAACTTAAACTTTTCATTTATTGCGTCATTTATTTGCAAGCTATGGCTCACAAAACTTTGTATAATTTGTAAATAGTTAATCAATTTGTATGTTCAATTGTTCTATGACATTGATATTGTTTGTTGTAAATATTCATTTTTCAATTATGTTTGATTAAACAAAATAGTTGCTGCCATGATGTCTTGAATTTCTTCATATAGCCACGAATGTCCGTTTAGCCATTACTTTTTTAGCCAGGTTCCCACCCCTAAGAAAATTAAACTAATTAGTAAATATTTTTTGAATAATTGGTAATTGCAAGTAAATATATGCAGACTAAGCATAAGTGAGGTTATATGTGGATTATCGAAAATATTGTGATCATTATTTTTATTAAGATTATGGGAGTTAGGTAAGGTGAGTTATAGTAAGGTGAATTATAATAAGGTGAATTATAGTAAGGTGAGTTAAAGTAAGGTGAGTAAAATAATATTGTTCTACGTTGAGACTGGGAGAAAGATGTTATGTGAGTTAAGGTGGGCGATAGTTTATTTTAGAAGTGAGGCAATAGGCCTAGGAGGTACATAAATGATTTTGAGTATTACATGAGCGACGATTTTTCTTTTTAAGGTGATGAAGAGATATTAGTAGCTATCAGATAATCCACATATAGCGTTTTTATTTTTGATTTAAGACATATTTTTTTTATTTTTGAACTTTTTACCGAACCCCATTTTTTTTTAACTCATTATAACTTCAGATATTATTATTATTTTTTTTTTTTTGTAACCTTCCGTTACACAGTGTTGGACCATATAAAAGCAAAATGAAAATAATTATTTTATAAGTGTCTTTTCATGTTATTGAATTACAAAGCTGTTAAAAAGCACTTTTTTATTAACAAAACCTTAATACTTAACTATAAATTCAATTATTCATTGATTCATTATAAATTTACCTTATGCACACATTTATGACTTCCAGAGTAGAAACATGCTTAAGTAGCAGTTAGTAAATTAGATATTATTTAACAATTTTGCAATAAAATGTTTATTCAAAACACCACATTGAAAATATTACAAGTTTTAGGGGTTTATTTTAATGGTTTAAGTTGTTTGTCAACTTATCTCTTGATAATGACCCCCTCCCTTAAAATGTTAATTTTAAGAACACAACTAAGCACTGAAGGCAGTTAAAGATTAAAAATATGAACTTTAATAATTAAAACATGAAATATAATAGTTAAAACTGCCTTAAACTAAATTTTTTATAAACGCCCAGTTTTTGGGCGCTTAAAATCGCTTTGGGCAAGTGCCCGGGCATATGCCCATTTTTAAACGACCAGCACACTGGGCATATGCCCGGCCCACATCACTACATTGGAGCATTGCATATTATTAATGTAAATGAAACAAATTTTAAGAACGTGTGTATCAACAGTGGTTACATTCTTCTCTAGTCCAAGCAGACTTGTTATACATACATACAAATAATACAAGATCGAATATAAACTAGGAATACAGCATGACTAATAAAACAATGATTGAATTTGTATGACGGTTGTAACTCTTAAATCTTTTATATATATTTTAAATGTATTTTAAATCTCTATTAATAATTGTATTATATAAATAGGGGTGTGCAAGACCTCGAAACTGTTGGGAAGTAACAACGTATAAATCAATATTGTCTCGAGCATGTCAAGAATAAAATTCATTTCTTGGTTGTACTTTTCTCAAGTTAACCGTAAATTTCTTGACAGCTTTTAAAATTGTCAAATTTGCAGACGAAGCACATACCAATAAATCAGGTCTTTAAAATTTGCTAGTACTTCAAAACTAGCAGTTAAATAACAAAATAATACTGCCATATATTTGTGACATCAGTCTATTTCAATTAGATCAGGCGTCGCACATTTGCGGCATTAGTCTGTGGATAAAAACCGGCCGTCGCATATATGCGACGCTAGTCTATGCGTAATAAAAAATGTTACTGTGGTGGTACTGGATTGTTAATTTGAAATATCTTTCATAAACTTAATAGCAAAAGTGAATAAAATATTATAATTATAAATTGTCATAAAAGTAAGTATTAACCCTTTCAATGCCAACATCCTGTTTAACCGGACGTTTCAAAACATTTAAGGTTGCCAACGTTCGATTGTGGCGGACGTTTGTAAAAAAAATCATTAGAAAATCAAAAATGATTATTTTTGTTAATATTTGACATTAATCTATGATGAATGAATAGTTCTTTCCATTTTACATATGATATAGAATACAAAATCAATGTAAATTTGAGGATGAATGAAAGTAGTGTTCCACCATATATCGTCGGTTGGTTTTTTTTTAAATAAAATATATATATACAGTAAAATTATGCAAAACATCCCAAACCTTTAGGCCAGGTAACTAGTCATTTCCCGTCAGCTTGGAAGCGAGCCAACCACCGTTTGCTTTACTTCCGCCCTCCTACCCTCAAACCACAGATATAAAAAGCTACCTGGACTCGCAAGATTCTAACCCGGTATTTTCTGATCAGGAAGATCCCACGTTACCTCTTGGCTAAGGCTTGCACAGAATAAAAGTGAAAAATAACCGCTCTTAGTTACTTTACAAAGCAACCATATTGTCTAACTCACTCCTTTAGGTAGATCGCCGTCGTTATAAGCGAATTCTTTTCTTCGGGTTAAAACTTTCTTACTAAAAAGCAAGAAATTGGCTCAAAATTTTTAACAGAAGTATAGAACAAAATGTGTCTTGAAGTGATGTACAAATTGTCAAGTGATATATTTTTTCTCTATCTGTTTTCTTTATAGAAACTGGAAATTTTACTATGAAAAATTTTTGTTATGGTATGTAATTTTATTTTTTCTAAATTTGTTGGTATATTAGAGTAGAAAATATTATTTATAGGTCTATTATTATCGGCACTTTTGGGTACACTATGGGAGGAAATTCCTGGCACTGAAAGGGTTAAGTCAGTATTATGTAAAAACTAACTTCCGATTAGTAGAAGTATTACTAAATAACAACGGATTTCATACTGCTTAAAACTAATGACACTATGTAGCTCATAACTAGCAGTCCAAACAATAAGTGTACTTCTTATATATACCATACATTTTCTGTAGGTATTGTAGGCATCAATAACTTAATACATTTTCTGTAGGTATCGTATGCATCAATAATTTAAATGTATTATAACTTTATTCAAGGAAGACAGTTATGACACTTAAAATTTGGCGCTTTTTTTTAGAAGAAGGAGGTTCAGAAGAAAAGCTTCTCCAAGAAGAACCTGAGAAGCCAGCAACACTGCAAGGGGAATTAGCTCCTACAACTGAGTCCATTCCTCAACACAAAGGTAGTTCGAAATAAACCAAATACATTGAAGAACAATACAAAGCAATTCAGCATTGATATAGTTTTCATTTACTTTAATCTCAGTCCATATAAAAGTAATTTGTAGTATTTATAGTTAGAAGAGATATTTTGTAGCTTCTTACATGATTAAATATAGTTATTAATTAATAGAGTTACCTATATTTATCCGTCTTGTAACTTTGTTATCTCTTCCTTTAAAACGCGTTTCGGGTCCGTGGTCCCATCATCAGTTATATTAAAAATTCACTCCGTAAGAGGTCGTCACATATTTACAACAAACACAAACTTACAAACACAACACGTAACACGCACATACGTAAATTTATAATTCATTGTATTAGCGACACGATGCGCACTGTCACTTATCACGCATGACACTGAAGTTAAAAGAGGGAGGTATGAGAGCCAAGGGGCGTTTCCTGTCTTATCTATCTACAGACACCGCGAGTATTCAATTGCCGTATCATATAAATAATTAGATCTAAACGACAATTGTTCATTTAAAAAACTTCCTGGGTTGTTCTTATGTGCCCTGTAAATTTCAAATTCTTCAGCAGCGTTCATGAATCTGCCTTTCCCACAAAAACTGAGTGGTTTCATGTTTGTATCAAAGTCTGTGTACCTGTGATTAGTATCGAACAAATGTTGTGCGTAAGTTGGATCTTATTTCGCGTAAGTTATTATGAGGCAAATGTTCTTCAAAACGTTCTTCGAAGGTTCGACATGTTTGCCCGATACAAGAACTATCACAATCACTACAGCATATCCTGTACACGCCGGATTGTTTTTCCTAGGAATTGGACGTTTTGTGCACAAAATTCTCTGAAGGCTGTTGTTTGTACTGTACGTTACATGTACATTAGTACATGATACATAACAAAGTTACAAGACAGATAAATATAGGTAACTATATTAATTAATAACTATAGAAGTGATTTGGATACCACAAAATGGAATTCTTACATTGGCTAAAGTTGATCTAGTCCAGGAAGCCTAAGTACAGTAGAACCCCTCTTAACCGGTCTGGTCGGGACCGAGACCCTGGCCGGATACCTGTTTGGCCGGTTGATCCGAGGTTCCCATAAAAAATAGATTTTTGTTCAAAAATAACCTACATATTTCATAAATAAACAAGCAAATAAGACGTTATTGCACCCAATTTTATTGTATGTACCACATACATAAACAAACACCAACAAATTAAACATTTTAAACTTTGAAAACTGAATTTACATATACCGTATCGAAAAATCAGTTATTTTTTTTTCTGTTCTTTAACGTTCAAAGATTTTTAATGCCAAGTCTCTCCAATTTATCCTCTCTATTGTATCCTATTCTATTCCACACAAATATATCTATTTTATGCACTCAAAATGTCTCAAATTTTCTAATTTCCTTAAAATTTATTAAATTTAAAACTAAAATTTCATTATTCTACTTAATGATGTGTACTAAATTACAAAATCTAAAGTTATATGTACGTTGTGATTGAAGCGATTAGTGCGATCATCGCCCTGCGATAATCACGGAGTGATAATAGCAGGTGTCCCAGCTTTACATTGTTCAAGCGGTCTTGTTGTCATTGGAGCGCTTATCGCTGCAGCTTGTAGAGAGCGTCTGGTCCTGGAGCAGATGTAGTCGCAGAGCGATTATTACACAGTGAACAAATCTTTGTTAGTTTGAGAAGTACGTCTCATCGAAAACATGTTAACATAAACAAAAAAAAAAAGGAAAATAACGGTTTACCTTATAAGACTGATGTGTTGAAATACTAAGCAATAATTGATCAGAATTTGTATTGTATTATATTCTGTAATTTGATGTATTTTGTAATATAAGCCATGGTTCTAAATTTTAATAATTTATGTAACAAAAAGGGTTAACCCATTTCAAAGGAACCATTTTTTTTAGGTGGCGTAGCATTTCGGTTACTGATTTTCGGATTACAATCTCCCAGAGATTAAAAACTTAGAAATTATATATACATATTTTACTTTCTCACTATACAATAGTATAGAGAAAGTATAATGATCGCAAAAAAAATCGATGTTGAAATTTTTGTGGAAATATCCCTTGTGGAACCCCATGAGTTCAAAAAAGTGTTTTTTTACAAAATGTCTGTCTGTATGTATACAAAGCTAGAGAGAAAACTATCCTATCAATTTCGAAAAAATTTACACCAAACATGTCAATTAGGCCTGTATAGATGCACGAAAAAAAGGTTTTGAAAAACAACCCCCTTTTTGGCCAAAAAACCCTAAAAAAATAAGTTATTATTTTTTTGTAAAAAAACCGCTCCAACGATTTTGATAAAATTTGGCTTATTTGTAGCCCTTAATGTACCCTACCATATGCAAAAAACCGCATCTTTCTAAAAATTCTCGTTTAGCTAATAATAATAACTGATTTTTGTTTTAAAAATTTTTCAAAACATTTTATAATCGTGCATCTATACAGGCCTAATTGACGTGTTTGGTGCAAATTTGTTCAAAATCGATAGAATAGTTTTCTCTCTAGATAATAATAATATTTATTAGTTAATCTCCTACTTTAATATTACCTCTCCTACCCCTCCTACAATAATTATGAAGTCATAGTAAATTTTTTTCATAATTTAAATATGTTTGTGAGAAAGTATGTGCCAGTTCCTGGTACTGGTTATTTTTTTACTTTTTAATAAACAAATTATTTAATTTAATGAAACTAATTAATTATTTATTTAATTTTATTTTCTACATTTTTTTACATATAAATGCCTACTATTATAGGATACCTATTAAAACCTAATTAATTTAAAATGAGTTTTAGATACAAATTTTGTAAAAGTTTTTAACTAAATTCAAGTCATTTCTTTGAGAACTGATTTAGTAGTTATTTGCGTATCTGGAATGCAAAGTTGAGTTTGTCACACGAGATAAACATTTTGCCGAGGGAATCAAAGTTTATTGAGGTTGACAAAGTAAACTTTGCACCCGTAATACACACAACATTTTTCCTACAGCTACATTTTTTTAAATTAGTGTTTTAGTTTTTAAAAAGATCTGTTTCCAGAGGTTAGTCCCACAAAAATCAAAATTTTCTAAATATAGCTACATCAGCGGTGCGTGCGAAAAGTATTACTTAGTAAACAAAGAGGTATAATTCCTTGATGCTGAACACATGTAATTTAGTTTGCGCACTTTTTTATTGAGTAGCTGTAGCAAAAATTGATTTTCTTTCTTTACTATCTCATAGGTACTTATGATATTTAAGGTAGTATATTATAATATATATATATCTCGGTTTTTAAAACGATCTGGATGGGTCAACTGGTTGCCGCTTATTATAAGTAAATATTTATAATTTAGTAGATAATCCTCTGAGGGGCACACACCTACATCTTCCCAAGAGATATAGATACTATAATTTACTTCAAATCAAAATGTTACTAACACGCAAGCTCATAACACTTCTAACAAAAGTAATTTAACAACATTAGTTTTCTCTGTTAGTAAGACTCATAATAACGTCCAGTGGAACAGTCTGTACTCGGCAAACGTGAACGGGCAACTGGTAGAATAGTCGCTTCAATAACAACAGTCTGACGGCGATCATCACTCCGCGATTATCTTCCAGCGATGATCCTAAAAGTCGCTTCAATCACAACGTACCTTAAATGGACACAAATTTAGATTGTAAAAATCTTCTTCGCCGAAAGTCCATTTACATTAAGTTTCACTGAAATCCATAACTTATTTTATTTTTTCATTGTGAATTGTAAACAGATATTTCTTCTTTGATTATTTATAACTTCAAAAACTAATAATGTTTTTTGTGTTTTTTAGAAAATCTGTGGGAACTTATATGTAAGTTCTGTCCTGCAGTTTCTTCGTTTAGTTCTCCTCTAGCGAGCCATATCTGCGATAGGTCACTAGAACTTTCTGGAAATGAAGAAGGGATATTTTGCAATACATGCTTCATCAGAATTCCAAATGAAATGCCTTTAAAAATTCATAAAGAAACAAGGCGACACCGTTTAGCATTTATAAATTTAAAAGGAGATAGGATAGCTGGAGCACATGATATTTTTTACTGCTCTAATTGTAAAGTTCAATGCAAAACTAATACTGCTTACACAGAGCATATGCTTAGCCAAAAGCATGCAACTACCGAAGATTTTAAAATTGATGATCTCTATTTCTGCGGTAATTGTGATTTATCTATGGATAAAATTGCATATGAACTTCATTTGTCATCCACAACTCATTTGCTAAATAGTATGATTAGTAACGCCAGGTTACTTTACTCGAATTATGATTTTTATGCTTCAGATCTCAACTGTATACATTGTGTGAAACAATTTGCAAGTGTGAAATCTTTTAAAAAACACTTGTGTTCGTTAGAACACTGCAAAAAGAAGTTAGAAATAAATCTAAAAGATGATTTTCGTTATAATAACCAATATGTATTTTTCGACAGTGAAACCATAATTTGTGTTTTATGCAATATTTCTATTGCTAACCAGCAATGTCTGTTAATTCACTTCCAAACAGACGAACACATTATAAATGAAAATATTTTTGAGGAAAATCAGTATCGTAGTTTTGTTTTCGGACTGTCTAACTTAATAACAAACGTAAATTCGTATCATTTAAGTTGTTCTGATTGCAAACAATTAAAAAGGGATTGTGAACACATGTTTGAAAATGAAAAACAGTACCTTACTTGGAAGAAGAAAGCTGATAAAGATAACTTTTGCAAATATTGTAATTGCATCAAAGATAAAACACATGAATCATCAGAACTTCATCAGATGATGTTAGCAACTGTGAAATATTGCCAATTGTGTGATAAGATTTTGTCCACTGATTTAGCTGAGCATGTAAACCGCAAAGCTCATTGGAGATCATCATTAACTTTTTTAAGAAAGACATTCGAAAAAGAATTAAGACAGAAATTAGAAACAGAGCTGATGTTATTATCACCGGAAGAAGTACAAATTGAATTGGAGAAACAGGTAGTAAAGGCATTAAGGGAAGAGAGAAGAAAACCATTTGAAGAAAAAAGAAAGATTGAAGAAGAAAAGGGCAAATATAAACGTGGACCTTACAAGCTGTTTTGTGGAGTTTGTAACCTGCTCAGTGATACCGAGACTCACCACATTAATCATCTTTCTGGTTTTAATCATAGAAGAATGTACAATACAACATGCCTGGAGAAAATATTCCATTGCAGGCCCTGCGGGTTTCGTTCGACCGAATTTCAGCTTTATGAAAATCATTTAAATTCAGATTCTCATTTGACTGAACTGGACGGAATACAAAAAGAGTTTGACAGATATAAGTTCTGTTTTATCTGTCAACAAAAACAAATTTCAATTACTGAACATGTAAGATCTCACCAACATATCGAAACTATCAAACTCTTTAACACTTGAAAGGAATCTAGTAGGTAAAATATTCATGACTTTAAACTATATATTGTAGTTTTTAAAGTGTAATACCATTTATATTGTTTTTTTAATCATTGATTATTAATGTCACTTTTATGAGGACGTATTATTTTTATTTAAACTACTCTATTATAATCATGGTAGTTTTCTATTCAAATCATTCTACATGTTTTTTTAAATATTGTAATATTACATAGTTTATATTAATTTAACCAATCTCCTTAAGTACTCTACAATTCATTGTTTGTGCATTGTTTTGAAACATTTTACCATTATTATTTTTAAATGGGGAAAATTATTTTTGTCAGTTAAAATGTATTGTTAACAATTTGTAATACTCAAGTTGATTTTTCCATTATTATTTTTTGTTTTGCTGTTTATAAAATCACGATTACTTATCTGTAGCTTTTTTGTAATTGTTATAATTTTGTAGTCTTTTGTGAATGTATTTTATAAGGTTAAAGTTGAACTGTTACCTTTTGATCAAAATCTATTTATATTTCAACAAACCAGAAAGTACTCAAAGGTGATTTTTCCATTATTTATGTGTTTTAAAACAATTATGTTAATCCATTATTATTTATAATCCATGATTATAATATTATGATAATATTATATTAATCAAGTTTTGCTGTTATAAAATCATGATTACTTAAGCTGTAGCTTTTTTGTAATTGTTATAATTTTGTAGTCTTTTGTTAATGTATTTTATATGGTTAAAGTTGAACAGTTACCTTTTAATCAAAATGTATTTATATTCCAATTTTTTCCAACAAACCAGATTTACACACTATTTTTCAATTCAAATATTTAAGTCTTAAAGTTTCAATTTGTTTTATTTATAACTGATCCAATTCCTATTATTGTTTTTTTTTTTTATATAAATAGTATACTTAATTTATAGTTTCATTTGAGTATTTACTTCAATATTTTTATTATGTGTTCAGTTTATAAACTGTAAAACTTTCTTCCTACGTACTTGTATGAAAGATGCTAATATTAAACAATAATTTTGATTGCTTATTTTGTGAATCTGAAATCACTGCTTTTTTAATTCTATATGTATCTTCTCTCCTATATGGTTTATTTGGGTAAAACAAAATCATGGATTTTCGGATGGATAGATTCTTCAAAATCCTTACAGATATATCCTTCAAACATTTTGTATTGTTGAATAATTTTTAGATATTCAAATTCAAAACCTGTAACAGTAGTATATTTCATCACTAGGGCCGAAAGTGATGCTTTTCGATATATGAGCTCAAATTTAATGACCGAGGCGAAACCGAGGTCGGGAAATGAGCGAGGATCCAAAAGCCACTTTTGGCCAGTGTAATGAACACTGATTAATAATAAATTTAATATTTTTTTTCCAAAATGACCTATCGTTTCTCAGTAACATTCCTGAAGTACAATGACAACATAGTTTACATTTACAGCACTAACTAAATTATTGAGATCAGGTGATTTATTATTTCAATTGTAACATTTGACGTTTTGATTACAACTGCTGAGAAATATTGTTACAATGGCAACAATACATTGTTTAAGTTCACTAAATTAATTGGAACAGCTGATATCAAATCATTGAGTAATACTAATAGACACAATACACTAAAGTTAAAAGTTTATTTATTCAATACTTGTATCAATATGTAGTTTTTATTGTTACTCGCGTCTGTTTCTTTGTTAAAATCGTTATTATATCTAATAAATTAATAAGACGTCATTTCAAATCATAATTATTACTAACAGCGCTACTGGTGATATAATTTATAACTAATGTAGAGATCGGCAAAATTCTCCAGCTGATTTTGCCGATCTAGACCGAGAAAACGCTATTTTCAATACTCACAGCTGATATTAAAAGTGACTATTTTCGATTCAGTGTGATGAAAAAGTATTTTTTTGTGCTGATTCACTGTATTGAAAATGGCCTAAAGGAGAGGTTACCATATACTTTAAATATGTCATTTTTGTCAATAAACACGTAGTATGTGTAGGGGTTTTTGTCAAATATTATTTTGTTTAATTATACACCCTATAATGAGACACAACTTATATTATTCAAATTGTTTTCTTTATAACCTAAAATTCAATAACACATCTACAGTAAAACTCCAACTATCTGAATCGTTTTCAGAAAAAATTAAGACGGCAACCTACTGCGATTTGCAAAATAATGATTTTGTTTACGCGCGCTATTGCAAATAGGCGCAAAACACTCTATTGAAAACTCTCCCAATAGGGTTGACGTGCGTAGCACGCAATGCATTGTGTATTGAAAATACTCTCAATATGCGGGTTGGCATGCGGAGCACGCAATGTATCGTGTATTGAAAATACGGGGGTAGGCGTGCAAAGCACGCAATGCACTATGCCTCGGCCGCTTCTCATAGTGTTCAGTGTCAAGCTCACATGTGCGTCCTTAGCAGTGAACAAGTTAACGCGATGATAGTACTCTTACGTTATAAAGTTATAAAACGTGTATACGCGACCATAGTAAATGGAAAGCCAATCCCGAAAAGTTTAAAAAGACCCTTTTTTATGATCAATATCCTTTACACTATAAGAACCGCCACTGGTTCAAAACAAGACAAGCACTGACAGCCATTTGGAGAGTTTTATATGCATTGTGGTTCTCACTGCCCAATTGGTGTAACATGCATATAAGTAGGCTGTCTTCTCCTTCTATGAACAAATTATCTCTTTTCTCATTTGGATAGACAATTTTAAACTCTGTAAACGGAGAAGTATGCAGGTTAATCTTCCAATCTAAAAGTATTTGAGTTCCTTCTATCCCTTCTTTTCATTTCTCTCTTGGATTCCTTTCATTACTTCAGAACAATTACACAGTTCACCACATCGTTTCCAAAAGGTTTCATTGTGTTGCACTATGCAGGGTGACTATTTTAAGTGTGCCACCATTGGTAAATCAGAAACAACAAGATTTACAGGAAACTTTAAATGGGGGACTGCACTACTTTTTAGTGGCCATTAAAAATATGAATTTGAAATTTCGAAAATATGCCACTATTTTCCAATATGGCGGGCAATTTTTGAATTTCTTATAAAAACCCCTATTTTTTATGACGGATTTGGATTTTACATGCAATTTTAAGACTTTTATTCTTGGCGTTTTTTTGATAAACTTAACCGATTAGCCGCTAGGAGCGCTGAAAGTTTCAGAAACTCTTATTTCAACAATTATTAAAGAGGCTTATTTTTAATTTGCAAACAATAAAATTTAACTCAAAGTGCAATATGTTTTACAATGGAATGTTAAACAGCTGTTACAATTTCATAAATACTTTATTTTATACAAAAACCTACTTAAATTACTGTTAAAAAATCGCTAACGCAACCATTGTGTATTGTGTAAGAAGATGTATTCATGTGCGTACGCTTGTATTTATGAAGATAGAGGACACTTTGAAAACCTGCTTTGTAATGTTCATAATCAAAGGTAGGACGTTGTATTCAACCACGTGGTCTGGGTGCCAAGTGACATCAGTTGACGGGACTTACCACAGCGCATCCTATTGGTGATCACTACTACTGTTTACCACTACCGTTAGTCTAGTTAAATACCGTGGAATAAGTTATGATTTAGCCGTGGATAACCCAAAAAATACGTGAAATGATATAGCCGAAGTCTATAAAATGCAATGGAAAAGACAAGGGCGTTTAATTGTGGTGTATCTGGTATTACTTTAAGTTTTCCTGATTGTTTTTTTAATAGATTTGGCCAAACTGTCGGTTTTTGTGTTTAATGTTGATAAATCCGGCAATACTGTCAGTAAGATTTCGTAATTAGTAATTAATTAAATGTTGGTTGATCTGGTTACAAAGACAGGCTGGCTTTAGTGATTACTGTTGTAATTGTAAGGCTAAAATAATGTTCAATGTTTATTAGTATATAAAGAAGTTAAATTTAACTAAACTCGGCGTAGCTCCGTAAATCGTAATTACGTAAAAAAATTGAGTTTTAATATTTAATTAAAAGAATTACTTTATAACAAAGAAATCACCTGGGGACAAAGTGATTTACTATATTACCTTAATAACAATTTGTACATAAACGTAATGGATAAGGATGTAAATATTCCAGTATCAAACAACAGTACTCCGGGAGTGGCGGTGCGTCACCACCTCGCGCTCATTTAAAAACGATTTCATAATGATGTAATAATAATTCAATCACAAATCGGTGAATTGAAAAGTTTAGATCAATTCATTGGCTACAACTTTCCCGCTGAAAGTTGGTTTGTAACCCAAAAATAAAACATTTCCTCGCTTACTAGTAACTTTTCCATGTCAATCAGTGATAATTCTCAAATATTTTCAATTATTAAAATTTGAAATACCTGTTAAAATAAAAGTTTGTTTATACTGTTAGAATCCGTACTTTATGTAGATTAAGATATCTAAGTTTTATTTTACTGAAGCTTTTCCGTCGAGTTATAACAGCGAATAAACGACAGCTCGCACAAGGAGTCCGCTGCTGTAGTCTTCACAGTTGACAGTGACGTCAGAGTGGGCCTGGCGGCACAGTGCCGAGATCAAAGAAACGGTATAGCCCTTGTTATAGAGCCCTGGGTTAAACGGCCAGATGACGGCTCGGCATGAGTAGGGTCTATTAGCCAGCTTTAGACTTTGGATCTCGGAATTATGCATCAACAATCCATGTAGTAGGCATATTTTTTTCAATTTGATTAATCTGTATTATTCTTTTTACAAAATTGAGAATATAGGTACGCATAGTTAATTATGTTATCTACAAAATATTTTCAAAGATGTAGAGATAAAGAGAATTAATTATTTGAATTATTAATACTACTACTATTCAATTATTCTACAAAATCTGAATAGTAAGATTAAATAAACGGTACCAGGAACTGGCACATACTTTCTCACAAACATATTTAAATTATTAAACAGATTCACTGTGACTTCATAATTAGGGTAGGACAGGTGATTTATTAAAGTAGGAGATTAACTAATAAATATTATTATTATTATCTAGAGAAAAAACTATTTGATCGATTTCGAACAAATTTGCACCAAACACGTAAATTAGGGCTGTATAGATGCACAAAAAAAGGTTTTGAAAAACAACCCCCTTTATGGCCAAAAAACCCCCAAAAAATCTGTTATTATTATTAGCTAAATGAGAATTTTTAGAAAGATGCGGTTTTTTGCATATGGTAGGGTACTTTAAAAGGCTGCAAATAAGCCCAATTTTATCAAAATCGTTAGAGCCGTTTTTTATAAAAAATAATAACTGATTTTTTGGAAGTTTTTTTTGCCAAAAAGGAGGTTGTTTTCAAAAAATTTCAAACTCGTTTTTTGTGCATCTATATACTTGGCTTACTTGGCATGTCTTGATGTCTAGTGCAACTGCAAATTTGTTTGAAATCGATGGAACAGTTTTGTATACATACAT
>JAGFPH010001956.1:210838-230433 GCA_018207615.1 Philaenus spumarius
TTAAGCCCGTTTAATTTTTACGCTGAATAACTCGCACAGTTATTTATGGTGCATAAACCTTACTTTGTTATGGGCATGTGATACAGTAATTTAATCTGATATCATCCGTAACCTCTTAGAAGATGAATTCCTCCCACTTTAGTGTTTAGTGTGTAAGACTGGTTTGTAAGACTGTATTTTTTCGACATTCACCAACTTTCAGGATATTATGAAAACTCGGTATAAATTCCACCTGGTGCAAATTTTGTTGATATGAGAAAACTAGTTAGTTGAAAATAGCTTCAACTTAAAACTAATTAACTAAGAAAAAGTAAGCAAATATACCATACTTTTTTCAAACATCTCCAACTAAATGAATACACATTTTTTTTAAACGATTTTATTAAACATATCATAATATTTCGATAGCGTTCTTATTCTTTACTACTTCTTTCTCTGATACCCAACGATTCATTTGATTTGTTATTGTATAAATGAGTATAGTTTTTAAAAACAGGCATTTCTTCCACTGTGTTTATGTATGAAAAACGACTCAGCTGAAACAATATTCTGTTATACCATATGGTTTGGGTTGGGAATACATTTAGTGCTTCTTTGATTTTTAGTCTATCAGAGGGCGATACGAGAAATATATACTTTGATTTCCACTCACTAAATAATAAATCTGCGAAGAGTGAAAATCTTCTGAAGAATGACGTGGTTTGTAACTTAAATACTTTGCAGTCTGGAGGTATAACTCTTCGCATGCACATGTAACTCATGGTACGAAATAAGAACACATGATTTGGATGATAATTAACACCTTTTTTGTCAAACGTATATATATATTCGGCATTTATTCCTTCTATATAATTTAACACACAATTAGCACATGATGTGAAATTATTGTTCAAATAAGAAACTTTTGAAATAAACTCCCTTGTAACCAAAACAACATTTCCTTCTGGGATTCCCAATAATAAACAACTTTTTAATAATTCTTCTTTTTTCAAAATTCTTTCGCTTTGTGAGTACTTATCATGACTGTTGTCCAACATACACATCACGTGTAATTCACAGTTTTTTGTTCGTAAGAGTGTCATAATTATTGGACCGAAATAAATACAGCCATCATCCGTATGCGTGATAAGTAACAATATTCTAGTTTTCTTTTTGTATTCAGGACAACTATATGGCCATATCTTTACTCTTACCATGTACAGTATTACTTCATAGTACAAAAAACGTTTGAAAATAATCAACAACCAAACACATATCCAAAATAGTTGTTCGGAGATATATAAAATTACACGTAAAACGTTGAACATGTTGATATAATGTTCAGTGTGTCAGAAGAAGTTAGGCAGGAACTGTCCTATAAACAGAATAAATTAGTAGAAAACAGATAGTGATAGCCTACTTAATATAATATACAAATATTCAAGTCCTGGCATGGTTTAAAAACTTTTGAAAAGTAAGAGAAAGATATAAGATATAGCTTACGACACTTCACTCCTTGACCTTTATGATGAAGAATTACTTTACATTATGTAGTCAGCGATGCTCTACTACTAAACTGGCACGGAAATATAATCTTTAACGACAGCATATATCAGTCAAGTTATAACTCATATGTCTCATTATTCTGAAAACAATGTCACGGATAGACAACTGGATGATTCAGTCATAATTGACGGCAGATTAAAATTTTAGAGCAAAAAAGAACAAATTCTTTACTGTAAGAGTTTAAGACAATATTTACTAGAGTTCTGTTTATAAGTGTTTAAAATGTGCACACGTTTTCTAATAATTTGCTAAGCCGAAATACGACAATGTTCAACTAGCGCTTGAGCCTGAACGGTTCGTCGGAGAGGAATATCTAAGTAGTCAAATTTGTAGGAAACTTCATGGTATGAAATTTAATAAGGTTATTCATGAAAAATTTGTAGTTTTGGGGTTTTAAGAGAAAAACAAACAAAAATTAGATATTTACATATTTTTGCATTTTTTTTAATGTCGTGTCACGTAATTTTGTAGGCAATCTCAAATTCGGATTCAGCACCCCCAAAAAACATATATAATGGAAGAAACCAAAACTACTCTATAATTTTTTTGCTAAAAACACAATTTGACTAGATAATAAAATAACAGTGAACATTGCAGCGAGGCAGTTGTCCAGTTTAACAGAAGCATAACACTAATTTCTGCTTTGTTCTCAGCACCCAAAAAACGTTAAAAATGAAAAATCAAAACTACCCTTACAAATTTTCCGCTAGGGGCTCTTTTGAGCACAAATTGATAAATGTGGATGAGGGTTTAACTAAAAACAAGGAACTATGGTATAATGATTCCAGCTAATGAAAACGAGCTAAATGATTTAGAGCTAAAAGAAAACGTTCTATTTAAAAACTATACCAGAATATGCAGATAATACTTTCAGGGACGTAGCTATGGAGAGGCAAGGGGCCGCCCCCCAATGATTTTGAAATCGAAAAAAATTTTGTTGATAGTTTTCGAGTTATAAGCAAAAATGACTGCCAAAACATGAGATTTTTACATGTTTTTGCATTGTTTTCAATGTTGCCTCACGAAATTTTGTAGGCAATCTCAGATTTGGATTCAGCACCCCAAAAAACATATATAATGGAAGAAACCAAAACTACTTGAAAACTTTTCTGCTAAAAACACAATTTGACTAGATAATAAAATACCAGTGAACACAGCAGCGAGACAGTTGTCCAGTTTAACAAAAGCATGACACTAATTTCTACTTTAAGCATTACAATATCTCAAAATTTTCTCTGTGAGAAATGCCACACGTTGCGGCGTCAAATTTATAATTCTTCAACTTAGTTAAATTATCCAATTGAGTAGCCCACGTTGTGGAACTAAGTTATAATACTATTAGATAACTGATGCAATTCAAAACACAAAGCAAGTTTACAATTTTAACAACTTCTTTAATTAAGAAACGAAAAATTAAAATATATATATATATATATATACAATTATTCACAAAACGAGTTAATTCAAAATCAAATGTTCGTTATAGTCTTTTTTTTTATATAACACTCTTAATATCTCGGGGGGTCAGTGCCGACTTTTCCCAATATTATTATTATTGAAACAGAATTAATAATTAAAACAGTTATTATAGATAAATATGAAAATTGAAAAAGGGGAAAGGAAAATAGTACAATGGGTTAAAATGAAAGTGTATGTAGGTGTATAAAAAGGGAAGTTATATCGAAGTTAAATTTATATTGATGGTCCAAACAAATTCTTCTTATAAAGATATTTTATAAAGACTTTCCAAAATTTATAATATTAGAGTTTTCACTGATGGATGGTTTGAAATATAGATAGAGTTAATTCATGTAAGTAATTATAGGCCTATGGACAGATCTCACCCAGTTTATAACTTCTTCTTCTTGTTATGGGATTTTAAATGATTATTGATGATTATTACACTTCACTTTAGATAAGGCAAGTTATTTATTAAACGTTGACAAAGTTTGAACACTAAGAATATTCAATTTAAATCGTCTATGAGAGAACGTTGGTCATACGTCTTGCTTCTTAGGCGTCTATTCAACAATTAAAATCCTAGGATCAAAACTGGCTTGCTTTGGGCCTTCAGGAAATGGGTACATAAGGCCTGGTGAATTTCGTATCTTCTGGGGTTTGGATTGTTGTATTCTTGACAAATGTGTTAACAAAATTTGGAGAAAATAATTTGAATAATATTAATATCACGTTTAATTTTAAAAGTGATATTTAAATTTATTTTGATTACAACATTTAAGATTTCCAGACCATATAGGGCCTACTCATGGGTTAACATTATGTCTGGTATATTTCATAAATTCAAAATCAAATTAAATAATAACGAATTTAGTCCAATCAGTGATTATTGTAATCTTTAATATACATTAGTGTCTAGTAATAATTCTAATGATTAAAGTCCTGAATCAAATCACCAAATTAACTTTGAAATAAAATGCAATTGAGTTCAGGGTAACAAAAATACTTGATATTTATTATAATTCAAAGTTAATTAATAGAATTAAACAAAAATGATGTACATATTATTCACCAATGTACACAATTAAATACATAAGCCAATGTCCACTTGGTTATATTCAAAAACATAATTATATTAATCCCTTTCACTAAAATGTTTATGTATAGGGATGGTTTAAATTGTCCATTAAAATTTATACATTGCTTAATAACGATTCATTATTACTGCATTTACACAATTAATAATTACAACTTCATTAGGTTAACAAATTATGAAATATGACTCTATCGGGGGTTTACGGTTCTCGCCGGCCTCACCACAATTAAATATAGCCTATATATCTCTATCTTATTTACGGTTACAAACTTATTTAAATTAATCATAACCTATATGAGACAATGTGATACATGAACACCATGAATTAAAATCGATGAAACTTTAGTCCAAGTTCGGATTGTTAATTTTGTAAAAATGTTAATTTTGGATTCAAGTTAATTAATGTTTAATTATACCCTGGATGGGTCTCACCGGTTTAGTAGTTTTGTATGGCTAATTTAAGGTTGATCTGAGTCCACTTCTGAGGTCCAGGTAGGTTGTTTTTCCTTTATTTTTATAGTTTCCAAGTAATCTAAGAATTTAACACGTCTGCCCTCTTAGGTAGCTGTATTGATACTGTCCAAGTAACACTACAATTGAGTTAGCGTCTTTTTTTTTGAATCCCATATAATCTCGAACCAAAAATTTTTTAGGCTTGCATTTAACATTAGTTACTGTTTAAAGGCTCTTTTACTGATCACTCCGAAAATTAAAATGAAGTATTATGAATGAGGTGAACTTATAAATTAATTTACAATGTTTTCATAATCTATACAATTTTTAAAATTATATTGGAGAAACACACTCTTTTAATAACTTGAACTCAAATAAATAAATGTTGGCGTACATACACTGAGTAGTTTAAACTGTGTTATTAATGGCGGATCTGATCTACTTAAGCTTTGACGATTGAATTTAATAATTCGTAAAATACGTAATCAATGACGTAAGCAAGACGATGGTCGGAGTTTCGGAATGGCGGACTTGCATTCGAGGTGTAAGCCGAGATAAATAATTAGCTGGTATTTATTCATATGAATTTTCCGGGATATTTGATAATGTGTTCTGGATTAACGATTTCTTGTTGCGTGTTTTGATAGGTTTTGTTTATTTTTGTAGGTTCGTTTAATATACTAAAACTTGTTAAATTCGGTGCGATGATGTGTAGATTTTATTATATTTAACTCGATTTGGTCCAGTTTAAGTCAAAATATTTTTTACTAATTTCAAAGGTGCTTTTTCGTAAACTTATGATGGATGGGTATAATATTGGTACATCGATTGAATACCTTGTTTTGGTCATGCATTAATCTTAAATGATTTAATAAAATTATGTTTTGTACAAGGTCCACTGATTTTACACGTAATACCTATCTAGGCCTATAACCGAGAATTGCTTATTCACCCGCTATGCGCGTTCCAAGGCTTTTACGGTTCAACAGAGTACAATTATTCCTTTATTTACTTTACAATGTTGAATAATAGACAATCTACAAAGGGCGGACAAACTATTGAGAACAACTAGGTAATAGCATTGTATTTGGATAACCTAATAGAACTCCGATCCAATGCAATATTTTTTTCCACTGGAAATTCAACTTTTTTGGCGCTATCTATTGGGGAAACGAAGGAAGCTGGTTGGAAACACCAATGCTTACAATGCTTTCTTCCTAGCGCTATCTTGCGGTGCGATCATGTACTATTTTCGCGAACACATTTTTTCCGGCACACAACCCCCGTATGGATGCAAGATCTATTTATTATTCATGATCTATGGTAATAGTATACAAAGACTGGGTCACCTTCAAATGTTATGATATTTTAGCTACAGTAGAAAATATAATAAACAAGAATTAACTAAAAAACAAAACAAATTTAATGTCGGAAATCATTAATAATGAAAAAACTTACATTAAAACTCGTCTGGATCACTTTCTGTATCAGAGTGCTGTGTATGTAGCTGAAGTGTGCAATTAGTCGGGTTTTTTACCGTCGTAAACCTAGGCGATAGAAAAATAATGTAGCCTTTGCTTGTAGTCCGACAATAATTAATTAACTTATATATGTTTACAAATTGGAAACAAGCTGTGACTAAAAATTACAAATCAGAACTTCAGGCTATTTTTTTTAGTTCTCACGTATATAGCCTATTGAACAAGAACTAACGAAAATACACAGAAACTAATTATCGTTATACTACAAACTTCACACAAAAAAAAAAAACGGATTGCTTATAGTACGAGACGCCATTGTCAGTTTAATTGACAGTTACTAATAAGACTGTTTGAACAACTCTCAAAGCTGGACTTTGAACTTTCTTATCGCTCAGTAAGCTTATCTACAAGGTTCCCAACGTTTAGTTATTTGTCAGGCTTCAGTCACAAAATGTTTCAAAAGTGTAAACATATATAAGTTTTAATATTAATTATTGTCTATATATAACGTTTCCGACACGTAGTTTTTTGTTGTTTAGTTAGATCTTCTTAAATATATTGTCTAACTAAAATATCATACAATTTGAAGTTGACCCAGTCTTTGTATACTATTACCAACAATCAAAAACAAGAACTGAACAATCGAAGTGGGCTCACATAAAATTCCCATGCTTTCGAAAAAAGGAGATAGTTTGAAATCTCAAACCCTCCCGTACGGTAACCTTAAAATAATTTGTTTTAAATGATGAACAGTATCATAAAATGACTTACTGGTTGTAGACTCAGATGTTATAGGTTAACTCCAAAAAAGTACTAAGTACCTAACATAAACAATTATGTATTACAGTAGTAGGCCTACATATTTTTTCTTTTTCTTCATTTTAATAAATATCATTATCTGTTAATAAAATTCGTGTCAAACTTGTTTTTTGATTTAGATTTGTTTAGCAAAATAGTAAAATGTTTAGAAACTAAAAATGTTGAACATGGATTGCTGTTTACATGTGGTTCTGGTAACATAGCATCAGCTGACTGCAACACTGCACATTGACACTGCATCTGACGTGTATTGAAAGTGAGCAATTAAATTGGTTAATTTTCATTTAAAATAAACGGTACCAGGAACTGGCACATACTTTCTCACAAACACATTTAAATTACTAAACAGATTCACTGTGACTTGTAGGGTAGGGTAGGAGAGTTTTTTTTATTAAAGTTGGAGATTAACTAATAAATATTATTATTATTATCTAAAGAGAAAACTATTCGATCGATTTCGAAAAAAATTGCACCAAACACGTCAATTAGATCTTTATAGATACACGTAAAATGGGTTGAAATGTTTTGAAAAACAACCCTCTTTATGGCCAAAAAACCCCTAAAAATCAGTTATTATTATTAGCTAAATGAGAATTTTTAGAAAGATGCGGGTTTTTGTACTATATGGTAGGGCACATTAAAGGCTACAAATAAGCCAAATTTTATCAAAATCGTTAGAGCCTTTTTTTATAAAAAAATAATAACTGATTTTTTGGGGGTTTTTTGGCCAAAAAGGGGGTTGTTTTTCAAAATTGTTCAAAACCCTTTTTCGTGCATCTATACAGGCGTACTGGACATGTCTGGTGCAAATTTGGTTAAAATCGATCGAATAGTTTTCTCTCTAGCTTTGTATACTTTTATTAAAGTAGGCGATTAACTAATAAATATTATTATTATTAGCTAGAGAGAAAACTGTTCGATCGATTTCGAACAAATTTGCACCAAACACGTCAATTAGGTCTTCATAGATGCACGTAAAAAGGTTTTGAAACATTTTGAAAAACAACCCCCTTTATAGCCAAAAAATCCAAAAAATCTGTTATTATTATTATTAGCTAAACGAGAATTTTTAGAAAGATGCGGGTTTTTGCATATGGTAGGGTACATTAAAGGCTACAAATAAGCCAAATTTTATCAAAATTGTTAGAGCCGTTTTTTTATAAAAAAAATAATAACTGATTTTTTGGGGGGTTTTTCCCAAAAATGGGGTTGTTTTTCAAAATGTTTAAAAACCCTTTTTTGTGCATCTATACAGGCGTACTGGACATGTCTGGTGCGAATTTGGTTGAAATCAATCGAATAGTTTTCGCTGTAGCTTTGTATACATACAGACATACAGACAGACATTTTGTAAAAACCACTTTTTTGGACTCAGGGGGTCCCAAAATGGATATTTCCACAAAAATCTCAACATCGAATTTTTTTGCGATCACTATAGGCCTACTTTCTCTATACTATAGTATAGTGAGAAAGTAAAAAGTGTATACATTTGAATACATTGAACATAATATTATATTTCATCATTAGTACTATTACGACGTGGCTCCCGCTATTTATTACGAAGTGGCTACTTAGGCCATTTGCAGTGCATTTTTAGTGGACAAAACGTGCGAACTCCGAAATTTTTGCATAAATCGCTTTCAAATGGGCTCAATAGTAAGCCACTAAGTTTTCCCCGAATATAACATTGAGCTCTTTTTGTTATCAACAATTATATACTGTATATGCAATTACGTTTTTTTGGATAACAAAAAAAAGCTCAAGGTTATATTCGGGGAAAACTTAGGGGCTTACTATTGAGCCCATTTGAAAGCGATTTATGCAAAAATTTCGGAGTTCGCACGTTTTGTCCACATTTGCCTTTTTTAGAAGCACTGCAAATGGCCTTAACTCGCTTGGCTCTAACTTATTACGTTCATAATAAGCCGCCCGTGCTTACCGACAATGCAGTCTGCTTTAGACTCTTCTGTTCATGTAGTTCCCCTTTCTCCCGCTAAGCGGCGACTCCGTACAGAAACCAACAGTTAGAACGTCGTAAGCTTATCTGAGAATGAACAGCTGTTTTATGTTCTCGTGACGTACCTTAGACTCGGCAAGCGCATTTTCTCTTCTAGACCTGCAATGGCTGTCCGTTTCGTTGAAGTCGGCTAATCTCATGGCTTTGTTCTGTTCTCGTTCTTAGTTTTATAATGAGTTAGTCGCGAGTTAAACTGCGCTAGTAATTACCATGCCTTTGTTTTAAGTCCGATTCTACTTAACACCAGGTATGTGGATTTTATGTTTACCAAATTGAAATGTCTTTTGCGGTCACCCATTTAACGTTGGCTTTATTATAAACTTTATTTGTAGGTTTGCTACTATGTAAATTTAAGCTTACTTTAATTTTGTAAATAATTTTTCAAACTCTAAGAGTATAACTTAAAGCTGTGTAATTCATTTTCTTCTTTAAAAACTTTCTGTACAGCCTAAATATTAAATTTTATGTAACTACCCTATTTTTCAAACTTAAGCCTAGCTTAAACATTTATATAATTTTGTACAAATTTTAAAGCTGTGTAATCTATAACAATTAAGGACCTTTAAAAAAGAACTATAATTTAAATAATTATATCTCCTATATTTTTTGAGCTATAACCAATAAGCATTTTAAAGTTTTACCATGTGATCCACAGACATGTAGAAACAGTTAAAGTAACATGACAAGTTAACCTTTGTTAAGTCTTGCATTAACAGTTAACATTTTTATTTTAAAATACCTGCTTGTCATCTATTAACAAAAATATTATAAAGGCAAACTTTTAACCTAAAAAAGCTTTTCACTATGCTTGATTTTAAAACCAACTTTAATTCTATTAGAAATTATATATACTTTTATAGAGACACGTCTCGCCATTTCTTTTTTTTTATTATTTAATTGTACTTAGCTTTACAGTTGGCCAACGACATAAATATTACTTATTAACAAATCCATGGTACTATATGTTAAATGTTAAAATTCTGTCTAATTTATAATTTTGTATAAACCTTGTAATCATTATTCATGGGGAGGGTTTTTGACTTTATTTTGGGGAGGGAACTTTAAATTTAATTTAAAATATATATTGTAAACCAATCTTTTTCTTTTTTTGTACTTTAAGGGCATGTAAATTTTTTTTATTTTCATAATTAAGGGCATATAATACTTTTTTTAATTTTTGGTTAATAAACCTAAATTGAACCTAATTTTTCGTTTATTGAGTTAACCTCAAGGTATAATAATGATTTGTAAGTGATCAGCTGAGACATTTCTGCAGTTTGGTTATTTTTGTTTTAAAGGTAAGTCTTTGAACATGTCCAGTCTATGTGGCCCAGTATAGCTTCCGATTCTTTTATTTCGTTTTTGTCTAAGACTGGTACATGTTTTCTGATAGCTTTGAGCGTGGTTACTTTCCGATTAAAATTTGTTCAGCTGGTTAATTCTCAGATAGGCCTAACTTAAAAATAGCTTTTTGGTCACACTCATTGACCTTTGTTTGTTGATCTTGCTTAAAATTTTGTTTGGAAATAACTCGATGGTGTTTGTTTCTTAAGTGCTGCCAATATATACTTCATTCGTCACACCTTTCACATACAACATCTTTTCTCATAAACCAATCTTTTTTTTTTTGATGAAACTTTAAATTTTTCTTTTTCATTCTTTTTTTTACAATTTAAGATATATCCAGACAGAGACAAATAAAAAACAAAAAAAAAAATACAAAAAACTACAAAATCCAAAAAAATAAATAAAATTTATAAAATCAAAAAAATAGATTAAAACTTAACAAAAATTCAAAAACAATTTACAAAATTTCTCTCTGTTTGTATCTGTATTTAATACTCTTTTTTTTTTTTATTATTTACACACAGCTTACTCTTTTACAAATTATCACCTGGCTTTCTTTTTCATTTAATTTAAAAACATGTCTGACCTACAACAAATAGTAGATTATCTCAGGAAGCCAGAACTTTCTTTTGAAGTATTGGTGCGGAGAGGCGGTCTTGGCACTGTAAGGACAATGCGGTCTAGTTTGCGAGGCCTACCTCAGGCAGGCTCTGAGCCATGTGCAAATAAATTAACAGCTGAAAATATTGAGGAGCAGTTAGACCTGGCTAATGAATCTCTTGATGATTTACAAGATAAATTTGCAGATTTAAATCCTAATCAAAATCTAGAATTATCTAGATTCAATACAAGGCTAGAGCTGTTTGAAGCTAGGTTAAGCTTATTAACAACTGGCTTAAACAATTTAAACTTAAATGCCACTGAGCATAATGCTGAGTGTAATCGCATGCTAGCATCTTTTCAAATGCTTTAACTAAATTTTCAGTCGCTCTCTGCACACAATTTAAATAATTCTGTAGTTCCTACGCAGTCCTCAGTGTCGAGCCAAATCAACGTGGCCACTGTTTCAAGTATTCCTATTTTAAATTTATCAGCCGATGAAGGAAATTTGCTGGATTCAGGTTCTGTACCCGCTCCCATTACTTTAGGTCAGGAGTACTCTACTTCTGAAATTGTTTATGGTAAACTCAGCCATCCGGCTGAAAAGTTGATATCGACTCTGCCTATAACAGACGGTTTCGATTTAGAGAAACTGATTAAATTTATTAAAATCGCTTTAACTTTATGTAAAATTTATCCCGACATTAGGAGAAATATTTTAAGTGTCCTTATGCCTTGTGCAAAGGAACCATTAAGCTCGTGCTTAGGTAAGCATACGACGTTTCGCGCCTTCCATAGAGAAGCCTTAAATAGTTTCATTCCTGCTAAACGTCGGAACACTTTGGAGCAGGATCTCTTCTTTAGACCTCAAGGTTTGGGAGAGACTCTGCACCATTTTGTCTCCGACATCAAGGAAGCAGCGCAGGTGCTTCTCGTAGACAAAAACGAAACTGAAATTACACAGGTTATTGTAGATGCTCTCTCGGCGGAGGTGCGAAACTGCTTAGTTTTTGCAAAAAGGCCCGTTAACTTCAACGACTTGGACACCATCTGTGCCCAAGTCAATAATACCTTTATACTGACCAAGAAAGATTGTCAGCGGAGAAAAGTTTCTCTAGGTCGGAACCCGAGTTTAGACCCGTAAGGTCACCTGTCACCTGCTATAATTGTGGCCGAAGAGGTCATACTAGCCCACAGTGCAGGCAGTATCCTAATCGTAGACAACAGAATCAACACAATTTCTCTTCTCGTCCAAAAAAACGATTCAAGGTGCGGAAATTAGTCGTTTTTCCAATCAAAGCTCTTTAAGTAAAAAACGACTACAGTCATATTAAATTTTACCAATCTTTTTTTAAACCTACACTCTTAAATAATACCATGTCACGAAAGTCGTCTCTTTATAATAATTCTGTTCACTTTCAATCTAAACCAGGGGTAGTACACAATCACAACAGGTCCAATTTAATTTCTTAACATGAGAGTAACCTCTCAACACCCACTAAAGCTTGTCACTTTTCTAATTTTAAACAGGGATTAGTTGCACCCTTTTACTTAATGCCCACGTGCCTCTACTGTAAAGCAACTGGTCACTATAACTTTGAGTGCCCTTCTTTCAGTCAGTGTAGAAATAAGGTCACTAGTTTTTCTCCTTTAGCCAATAATTCTCTTACTAGAAAAACATACAGGTCTTTAAAATCCAAAGGTTTGAGCAACAAGATTCTACCTCTTGTTGAAGTGAATTTAAAAAATTTTAAGGCTAATGCCTTGTTAGACTCTGGCTCTGTCAGAAGCATCATGTCTTCTGACCTCTTTGAACATTTAAAATCCTTAAACTTAGTTAAAGAAATTCAAGAGGTAAAATCGGAGTGCCTCACCGCAAACGGAGAAAAGCTAGGGATCAATCTAGCGTGTAAAGTTCATATTAAAATACAGCACTGTAGCTGGAACTTTGAAATTTTAGTGGCACCTCAGCTGTCGTGTCCTCTCATACTAGGGTCCGATTTATTTCTTAAAAGTAGACTCATTTTAGATCTTTTCCAAGGCACCTTTACTTTTAAATTCTATAAGGCTAAACCCTTCCAGTTAGTAAATTTTCAAAAAAGGTCACCTCCTACAGTTAGTTTATCCTCTACTACTCGGGTCTCTGAAAACCCACTGAGTCACCTTGATGACGAGTGTCAAAGGGAGATCTCAAGTCTGATAGAGAATTTCCCTGATGTCCTTACTACAGAATTAGGACTCACCGACCTAATTAAATATGATATAGTGCTGAAAGACAATATACCGGTGAAGAGTCAGCCCTATCAATTGGCCCCTCCGAAAATGCAATTTTCGAGGGAGCACATCAAAGACCTCGTTGAAAAAGGAGTAGTAGAGAAAAGCATCTCCAATTATTCTTCTCCAGCGTTTCTCGTTCAACATCCTGAAAAGAAACCCCGAATGGTCATCGATTATCGAAAATTAAACCAACATATCGTAATCGAAGCCGTACCCCTTCCTAATCTGCACCAGTGCTTCAATTGGTTTGTGGGAGCAAGTTTTTCACTGTGTTTGACCTCAACTCAGCCTACCATCAGATTCCACTCACCGAGAGTTCTAAACATCTCACCAGTTTTTGTACCCCTTGGATGCTCTACCAGTTTACACGAGACCCATTTGGACTCTGTACTGGTGCTCAAGTTCTAACCCGACTTCTAGACCAAGTTTTCTCAGACATCAAATTCAAATTCGTTTTCAATTACCTTGATGATTTAGTTATCTATTCTGAGACTTGGGATGAGCACATCAAACATCTGCGTGAAGTCCTATCTCGCTTGCGAAGAGCGAAACTTACGGTTAATCCCGATAAGGTTCGTTTTGCAGTAAGAGAGATAAGTTTCCTTGGTCATTTAGTTTCTGCTAGAGGCGTGCAAATTGACCCCGAAAGAACCAAGGCCATCAGAACCTTTCCTAAACCTACCAATCCAAAAGCTGTGTCACGCTTTATTGGAATGGTCAATTTTTTTTCTAAGTTTATCCCAAACTTCGCTGAACACGCCGCTCCTCTGAATCTGCTCCGGCGAAAAGGGCAAAAGTACAATAGTAGAGTGTATGCCACCTGAGATCAAGAGGGGAGGGGGGCCAATCGCGCGACTCTAAACCCTTGGGTGAGTGTGGGGGTGGACCTTGGGTGAGTGTGGAGTGGGCGTGGGGGTGAAGGTGGGAGTGGGTGGTGGCGGAAACGCTATTTTCCTAACCTAGTAGCCATGATCTATGAAGTACGTTAGGCTTCGGGCTTAGACTTAAACTAAAACTCAGAATGTGTCGTCATCTGACGCAAACGATTTATCTAATACACTTATACACTTTGTAATAACCTAAAACTAACCATCAAATTATTTATAGGATTTAGTCAAAATAAAAACAATTCATTTAAAAAATAAATTTTATTTTAATATCCAAAAACACCTCTACTCTCGAAATATTCTTGGAGCTCCCACTCCAAGTTGTAGTCGTCTTCCTCCCCCGAAGAATACTCGAAAAAGTAGAGGTTGTCAGAGTCCTGGTCCGAGTCCTCGTCAACGCCGTATCTTAACTCCTGATAAAATTCAATTAAAATTCAAAAATTGTGCACCGTATTTGAGAACAAATTCACTGATAAACTCTCTGATTTCTATATACTAGTAACAATCCTAAAATCTACTTACAGTAAATAGACGAGGCAACTCGTTGCCAGAAAACTCTTCTATGATGTCCATGTCTCACTGCGTTATAACTACAGAGTAGAAATCACGCTTGCTTTATATAGCCGTCTAACTAGCACACAGGAAACGAATTGCAACATGGCAACCTGCCAAGATAATTTCACCATCTGGTTCACTGACTATCGCTCTGGCTTTGATATCACACATATTTGATACTAGTTTGTCTCAATCAGGGTATTAAAAATAAAAAACTGTTAAGATCTATACATGTTTATTCTTATATATATATTTTATTACAATTCAAGTTTTTTCAGTTAACAGTAGCAATTAATATGTAAAGAAAATGTTTTATAAGTATAGTCTGATGTAGTCCACTATCCATCTTCTGCATATCGGACAATCGGCAAATCGGCTAACACATTGAGGGCAGAAGACATGTCCGCAGGGAAGTAGAGCAATGTTCGGTATGTTGAGTAAGCAGACAGTACAGGGACTCCGCATCTGACTAGGATTGTTCACTTCGGGTTGCTGTAAAAAACACACATCATTAGTATTTATATAATAAAGATTGTTCAATTTTGGTTGTAAGAAAAAGCATCATTAGTAGTTCTCATAAAATACTCGACAATCATCAACAATAGACTTACACATGTATTGGTAGGTGGACGTCCAAATTGTTGTAAGGCGAATATACCATCTTCCGTTAAATCTATTAAATCCTGCCTCATCATTCTCCAAACTTGAAGCGCAAACGTGCCGCATGTTCTGTAGTATGAAAACGACGCTGCTACCTTTAAATCGTTTACTAACGAGTTCAGAGCGGACAATGAATCTTCCAAAACCTCTAGCGTTGTATCTCGAGACGGCATCCCTTGAATTGGTTGACAAAGGTTAGCTCGGTTTGGATGACCCAAAGTTGAAGAATAATCATTCCTAAGCTAAAAAAGAAAATACAGGTGTTATTATTATTATTATTATTATTAATTAAACATTAAGGTAGAGAAAAAAACAGTTTTAGATGCTTACATAGTTCGCATGGCCGTAGGCCTGAAGGTAATGCATCAATCGACACATGTATTCATTTTGAGCGGCTGCGGATGAAGAAGAAGGTGACGCTGAAGAAGAAGGTGATGCTGATTGAAGGTTTGCTGAAGGAGGGTGTAGATTCTCAATGGACTCGGATAATGGGAATTCCACAATATCTGGCTCGTAATGTTCAATGGACTCATCAGGTGAAGAAGGTGATGCTGCTTGAAGGTTTGCTGAAGGAAGGTGTAGATTCTCAGGTGAAGAAGATGCTGATGCAGGCTGAGGTAAAGGGAATTCCACTATCGAAATATCTTGCTGTTCAATTTCTGGTGTCTCGGGTCGAATATTGTTATTAACCATTTTAAACTGTAATTTGAGAATAACATTACTGAAAAATATTTATTGTCTTTAAATAATCTATACACAGGTCACGATCACAATAGAAATCGTAACTATTACCGATAAAATTGGTAATAGTATCTGTAGGACGATAGCGTAAAAACTCGGAAAATTCCTGTATTGAAAATAAAGGGGTTACTACACACTTATCGCACCAATAACTGGGATTCCAAATAGTGTATAATAACATGTCACCATCTACAACTTCCCTACAAGTAGATATGTCCAGTTTATTTCTATCAAAAGTAGGTTCGTGCACAATAATTACACTGAAACACCGTCTACACAAATCAACACCGTTGTACGTTAAGCGTCGAGTAAATACATTGTTGTACTTTAAATAGGGCTCCCAAAATCGTATATTTTTCTTTCCTAATTGTAATTCATTAGGCGTATATCCTGTGGTTTCGTGATAGACTTCGTTGAGCATGTCGTTAATGTCAGGTATATAATTGGCCCAGTTTTTGTGTTTTCTTGAACAATATGTTCGTAGGCACCTCTTGACTTCGCGTATTGGACGCTCGGCCATATTAGTTTTTGGGTGGTAGTACGGGTTGAATATTAATTTAATTCCAAGGTTTTCTAGGGTAGTTTTCCATTTTTGACTTCGAAATTGCGTACCATTGTCGCTCTGTATATTTTTTGGTATGCCGAATATAGGGAAATGTAGTTGTGTAAGCTTCTGTAAAATAGTTTTCGTATTTGCGCATCTCATAGTATATAGTTTGACGAATTTAGTGAATATGTCTAGGACGATGAATATATATTTGACTCTGCCAATACTTGTCGGAAGGGGTCCTATAATGTCGACTGCAAGGTGGTAATTTTTCTCTGTGCATGTTATGCCTGTAGATACTCCTATAGAGGGGTGGGGGTTGCTTTTGCATTTTTGGCATATATCGCATGTAGCGAGTGTCGTGCGAATGCGTCGTCCCATGTTTTTAAATATAAAATTTTCGCGTAGAATGTCGAAACATTTTTTAGCGCCACAATGTAAATAGTAAATATGGCATTCCCAGATTAATCTATTTATTAACTTCTCAGGGACATTGATTAGCCATCTTGAATTTAATTGCTGGTAAAGTATATTATCGTATATTTTATAAGGTTTATTTTCTATGATGTTATTATCGATTTGTTCTGATTCCTGGAGGGATTGTATAATTTCGAATAAATTTGGATCTGCATGTTGATGACTGGAAATGTTGCGTAATTCGATTAACAAACGGGGGTCTTGGGTCCTTTCAATGTAGGCCATAATTAATTTGGATTGATCTTCCGAGGAATTTATATCGTCGGTCGGAGGTATTCGACTTAGGGCATCGGCTGTGCAATTTTCGCTTCCTTTACAATGTTGTATTTTAAAAGTGTAGTCTTGGAGTGCTAGAATCCATCGCGTCAAGCGAGCGCTTAGAAGTTTACAAGTTCTTAGAAATGTAAGGGCGTGATTGTCGGTGAGTATAGTTAAATCTGTCCCGTAGGTAATATATCTAGTTTTTTGCAGACAATATATTATAGCTAGTAATTCCTTTTCGGTAGTGGTGTACCGTTGTTCGGTCGCTTGTAACGATCTAGATAAAAATACAATTGCTTTCTTCTCTCCCTCTTCGTTAATTTGATAAAGATGTCCTCCAATGGCGACGTCTGAGGCGTCGGTTTGTAAATAAAAGGGTTGTCGAGGATTAGGGTGGTGTAAAATTTGGGTGCGCAGGAACATTGCTTTTATTTTGTTAAAGGTTTCATCATCTGAGTGGGTCCAATTAAATTTAATTTTCTTTGAAGTTAGGCGCAGAAGGGGTTGTATGGTTTCGGAATATTTATTTAAGAATTTATTGTAATAATTTATGCAGCCAAGAAAAGATTTTAATTGTTTGCGGGTTCGTGGGGTTGGAAAATTGAGTATAGGTTTGATTTTGTCGTTGTTCATTTGTAGGCCAGTTGAAGTTAGCGTATAGCCTAGAAAAGGGACAGAATTTCGGCAGAAAAGGGACTTAGAAAATTTTATTGTCATGTTGGCATCGGCTAATTTTTGGAAAATGTATGAAAGATGGGATAAATGGCTTTGAAAATCGGGGGAAATGACACATATATCATCAATATAAATAATGGTAAAAGATTCGATATAATCGTCGAAAACTTCGTCTAAGGCACGAACTAAGGCGGCTTGCGATGTGGAAATTCCAAATGGGGTAACGGTATATTGATAGGTATGTCCTCTAAACTGAAAAGCAGTGTACTTTCGTGATTCTTCTGCCAACGGGACTTGCCAGTAGGAGGTGGTGAGGTCAATCGTACTTAACCACTTGCCATCTGCTCCTTTTGCTAATAATTCATTAATGCTCCGATTTTGTTCATAATCGGGAACAGTGATTTCATTTGCCTTCCTTGCGTCGAGACAAAGGCGTATTTCTCCATCCTTCTTAATTATGGGGATAATAGGGTTAATAAAACTGCTATGTGATGGTTCGATAACTCGTAAATCTAACATCCTTTTTATTTCTTTATTTACTGCTTCTTGGTACATCAGGGGTACCGGGTAAAATTGGCTTTTAAAATTTTTGTCTTCTATAATTTGGATCGAATGGGTGTATTTATTGCAAAGTCCTGGAGCGTCCGAAAAAATATGTTTATAATTTAGTATTAATTTAGTTAACTCTAATTTTTGTTCTGGTCCTAGATTAAGATTTTCTTTTAAAGTGCTGTTTATAGTGGGTTCATCTAAAATATTGATAAGATTATTTGCGCCGCGTCGTTGATTATCTTTGTTTACATAATTGTATTCTTCATTTTTATTCATTGTATCATAATTATTTGTGTTTTCTTTAATAATATAACATAGAATTCCTTCTTGCTTTGCCTCCTCAAACTTTATAACGATTCGCTTATCATTTATTCTCATATTTATATATTTCGTATAAAAGTTTATTTCCGTCTCTGTATTTACTATCCAGTCCATTCCTAATATTATGTTTCTAATTAAATTCGGCACAATTAACATATTAACATATAATTCTTCTCCTTCTATCTTCATTCTTATCATAATTATTCTAGATACTCTGCGGGTCTTTGTTCCTACAGCCGTGTGGATTTGTATATTTGTTGTAGGCAGCTCTTCATATTTTCCGATTTTATCTTTATTGTCTATGAACCATTGTTGAGACAGACAGGTTATGTTTGATCCTGTGTCAATTAAAGCTAAGGTTTTCGTCGATCCGATTTGGATGGTGATTTCAGGACATTTAATTTGATTGATATTTGTATTTAAACTTTTTTCAGTTTGATTTTCTTCGAGTAAAAACTCTCGATCACAATACATTGTGCTAATGAAATTTATTTTATTAGAGGGGTTGTTTTGATTAATTTTAGTTTCTTGGATTGGCCTAATATTTCCGAGATGTTTTTGTTGCACAGGGATAATGTCGTTCTGTTTTTTCTGGGGTATGAGGGAATGAATTGTATCTTTTTGTAGGCCTGGGACATTTACTGTGCTTTCTAGTTTTTTGACGTATTTGTCGTTGAGGAGCATGTAATAAGTGGGGTTGGGGGTTTAACTTGTTCGGCTATTGCATGGCAGACATTTGCTTGTTCAGGGGTCGGATAATTTTGATATCGAGGTGTGTTGTGGGGTTGGAATTGGGGTCTTGAAGGATTGGGGTAATTGTTGCGGT
>JAGFPH010001957.1:9690-23212 GCA_018207615.1 Philaenus spumarius
ACTGAATGTTCGTGAGTTTCCTATGGATCTTTTCAGGTTAGTTGAAATTAACAAAAGTGTTTACCCACCTGAAAGTTAAATGCTAGTGAATTGTATATTCAGTTTAAAAGTAAATTGTACAAAAACTATTGTAACACTGAAGTTGTAAAACGTAATTACCTTATATTAATGATGTCATGTAAATTGTACTTTCAAAGTGAAAATTACCGTTTACAACATTTACGATGGTTAAAAGGAACTACTCTGATTGTATTATGTATAAAACATTAATTTATTATCTGATGGTATTATAGTGAACATTAACAATACGGGTTATTATTTATTGTATGCAGTCAATTATGGACTTACATTTTAGTCTGAAAATTTTAACTTTAAAAAATGAAGTAAGTTTAGCTCTAGAACTGAGAAAATCAAAGTAATAAATAATGTAACTAACTGAACTATCCTTAAAAATCTCATTGCATTACTAGTTTTGACGGTACAACGTCAACTTCAGGTCCAAAAATCTATTATTTCGTTGGCATCGTTAAAGAGTATTACTACCACTATTAAAGTATTACAAGAAAGAAATAATGTTTACATATACGCAGACTCGATCACGCATACAAACAAAAAATTAAATAATATTATTTGTTATGAGAGTTATATTAGAGAACGTGAAGGTTCATATAAGCTATGAATAATTTGAAAATATGTCTAACCAATAAATTACAACATTATATACTTTTCATTCTTTAAATAATGAAAGGAAAACACATAATGAGTATTGCTAACACTAGCCAACTTTGATGTCGGTCTAATATGATAGAATAGCTTCGAATTACATCTGCTGAAATCAGCATAACGAGTTTAATCATTAAATATCTATTGATGTGATTAATATCCAAAGACTTGATGTTTAACTAATATCTAGTAATATTAGTAGAATGTGTATCCGGTCATTTGACATCATTGTGTCATTAGCAGAGTATGGATCAAATAACGCAACCATAAAGAAACAACTAAAGGAGAGTTCATTCCGCTACAATTGCAGATTAATTTTTTTAAACTGTGCGTGCTCCAATAGTTTCGTCATAATCCAACTTTTGCGACACGAAACTTTAAGTATCTTTAGTTCTGTCAGTAATTTTGTAGTTAATTAAACATGGAAAGAAGTATCAAATGGAGTAGAGTTGAAGTTTTAAAATTTTCCCCCAATAATATATTGAGAACCTTGGGACATCAATAGCAAGTACTTTACAACCAGAGACAAAAATCAAAATAATTCTATCATGCGGCTGAAACGCTGAAGTGAGTTGAGTGAATTTCCAAAATTCAGTTTATATAATTCAGGGATTCAACCATTTGGGAAATTGATCTACTCACGAAAGCGCTGAATAGCTGCCCCTGAGTACCAAAATATGTTTGCACCTCAGAATCCAGCCCCGGCTCAAGTGCTTTGCGAATTTAACCTCGACCTATGGGCGACTGCTTTACTTCCATCGCAGCGGATAAACTCGCGAACCTGGCCCAGTGGCGTATCAAGCTCTTGTGGCACCCGGGGCGAGATATTATTTTGTCACCTCCTCAGAAATGAATTTTGAGTATATTTTCCAGTGAAAATATAGTCCAAATTTCTCCCGCGAAATAAAATGAAAATTAAGGATTTGTCACTGTTAAGACACGGTGTTAAGGTGTTATAATTAATTCATAAATATATTGTTTATTTCAGTTGATTGATTTTAATTCTTTAATAAACTAAAAATTAACTGGCTATATACAGTTCTTGTGCACTGCTGCTGCTTGAACAAGATAAGTGGATAAAAAAAGAACATTATATTTATATACAGGTTTAATATAATACAAAAAAAAATTATTTGCGTTTAAATATTTTGATTTGATTTTTAATAGTGTAGTAAACATAACTTAATTCTAAAAAGTAAATTGCCAAGCCCCCTTGAAGGAAAGTCTTAATTTTGTTTATCTAAAACCATCAAATCAAACTCTGTTGACTAACGTAATACAATCAACAATATTAACACTTTTTAAGTTAATAATTTTATCAGATAAAATTTGTATTTTATTACATTTTTTACAAACACTATAGACTAATCCTATAAAGAAAAGAACAAAGACTAAACAAAAACAAACACAGCCTTTTAATAGCGATTTTGGTAAAATCACAACTTACTCGTTCTCTAGTTGCAGAACAGTATGCCCAAGTGGGTGGGTGTGTAACTGTATTTGGTTGAACCACTCGAAATTAATTTTGAAAAAATAAAAATGGCTGTAACTAAAAATGTTTAAATACTCAAAAATATCGTTGTGTGGCATATCGTTTGAAAGCTTATTTAATTCTGAATCCAAAAAGAAGCATAATTAATTTTTTTTTTAAATAGTACAGCAAAATGGGGCAAAATCGGAAAACACGATTTCGTTGTTTTTGGCCGCCATTTTGAATCGGTTAAAAATATGGATGTTCAAATTTCACCGTTGGTTTTCTCTTGAAATTCTACATCGAAATAATGCATCACATGACCACATTCCCATTTAAAAAAATGAAGTTCATTCCAAGATGGCGGCGGATCCAAGATGGCGGTCAAAAATTTCAAATTCACCAAAAAGTGTTTTTTTTATGGTTGTGAATAAATGCTTTTATTCCTATCTCATAAGACTCGTACGTTTTGGCTGTTTCCAGACTTTTGCCTCACTCTGTATAACATTAATATGTTTTTAAAATACTTATTATTTGTTTGCAAACTAAACAAGCTGCCTGAAAATCATCATACAGCCTTTATGCAAGTGCAATTCACTTACTTTACAACACAGTTTTATTACCAGTCAGGCATAAAAATCAAGATATTAATGTAATATAAAAAATGGTAAAAATTATTATTACAAGTTAAGTACGGTATGATATGTTTGCTAAATACGTGTGAAAAAATACATTGACAATGTCCGTGACCTTGCAGCCCAACAAATGCAGCTAGGCATTTTCACGCAATATTTTGACTTGTAGGCTATTCATACCACGATTGTGACTGACACAGTGCCCCTACAAAAAGTTGTTTGTCAAATTTTAGTTCATTGTATAATCTAAAACTTTGTCACTGGTGAAATTTTCCTGACCAAGAAACAAAAAACTTCCCCTCAGGTCAAATTTTTCATGTCATATTCGGAAGATTAAAATTTACTTTGCCATTATTTTTGTATTACAAATTAAATACTTGTTATACATTAAATGTGTTTATACCTTATGCACGTTTAATGTCTACTTAAACGAAATACAAAAATTCAGATTTTTCTATAAACACTAAGTAAGTGTAATCGTGGTGTAAATAAAGTCGTTGGACGCGGTACACTGATAGAATGTTAGCAGGACGGTTGTACACTGGTTGCCGTGAGCACAGCTGGCTTGGGCATACTGTACCTACTACCAATCTGGTGACTTTCACTTTAATTTTGTTCAAGTAAAAACTTCTTTTTCCTAACTTTGGTTTCAGCAAATTTGGAAATAGCCTCATCAAAATCTATTTCTTGAGCGATACGGTTTTCAATTGATAAAATAGCTAAGTTAGATATACGTGCTTGGCTCATTGTTGATCTCAGATAGTTTTTTATTAGTTTGAGTTTCGAAAAAAAAAATTAACGCTAAAGTGTGATTTGGGAGAGAGTCTGAAAGTTCATGTACCACTGTAAACTCCAGTAGTTTTAAAGAACTCCAATCCAGAGACTCTTCTTTAGGAACGTTGGCCACCTGAAGAAACCTTCTCAAACGTTAAAACGTAGGATTTCTTTTACCATGTCCTCTTGAGAAATCTCATTATACTTTTCAACTAGATGCTTTACAAGTTTCGGGAGTTCAGATTCTGCCGTTTTGATCAGATTGTCAGGATTTAAGACCGAAAACCGATATGATATGGGTTCCATTCCTTTGCAACGTGAGTCGATTTCTCGATGAAACCTGTCGATACATTCTAGCATTGACCTTTTAATTGTATAAGTTCATCGAGACTTCTTAAAGGCTAATACGTTATCTTAACGAAATTGCATTAGATACAAATCAATTTTCTCTAAACATAATCATCCAATTTGTATGAAATACAAAATATACATAATAAATATATTATAATAATATTGTCTACAAATGACAATGGAATACATTATACAATGTAGGCCTATATTAATGAATCGAGGTCTAAAAGAACCTAGGCTCGGGTAGATGTCGGTTACCGACAGTCGGGTAAGTGTGAAAAAGATCCACTTTTGTGTCGGCGTCGGCTACATGTCAGATAGATGTCGGCTACACGACAGCCGGGTAGGTGTGAAACAGGCCTTAGAATAGCTATTTTACAGTCAGATAATTTATTTTATTTAGCCCACAATTTTTCCAGTTCTTCAACCTGAAACTGTGAATTTGTCTATACTGTAACAGCCTACTTACCAAATAATATGTGTATTAAATTTTATATTAAATTAGGCTTCATTTCCTGCCTTTTTGGAAACAGATTTTGTGTTTTCGTGATCTAGGCTAAATGGTTAAAGTTTTCATTTCGCCTCCTCACCATATGCTAGATTTTAGAAGGCATTTTATTTTCCTTCTTACTAAATTATATGTGTATTATATTTTTGTATATTTAGAACAAAATTAGGCATAATTTGGTGTTTTTTTAAAACATATTTTGTGAATTTAGTTAAACATTAGAATACGCCTACTTACCATACTTTGTAGAAGAGAGTTTTTCCTACTTTCCTAATAAGTAGGCTTTTAGGCTATTTACTAAATAATTTCTGTATTACATTTTTGTATATTTATAACAAGATATGCCTCTTTTTTATGCCTTTTTTCAAACGTATTTGTTTATTTATAAATTTTTTTACTCATGGAAAAACAAATTCTAGTTTTTAGAAGACAATGTATATTTTTATTATGTATAAGACAAACCAAAAATTTACACTTGGAGTGATTTTTTGTAGGATATATTATCCTTTATAATGTAATATAGTCTAGAAACACTAATTTTGAATTTTTACATTTTTATAAGTTGTTTAATACTAATACTTGAAGGTAATTTTTTGAAAATTTTGCAAAAATAATTACTTTGTCTCCCATAAACGTATTTTTTTAAAATTATAACTTATTTATTGTTCCTTGTAGGTACTTATTTTGTCTCAATTTTGTATATCTTGTATTTATTATATTTTTTCTGGCATTTTTCCAAAGAGTCAACTTTTGACATTTCCATTTACCAAAGTAGTTGGTTTCCATTTGTGACGCAATTTAGTATTTTTTGGTAATTGTACAAAAAAAATTAAAACAGAAATGTTTTCTTTAATTTTCTGAACTCGAAAATGTATGGATTAGATTATACTGGATAGGTGTTTAAATGACAATGTGTTCCAGTAGTAAAAAAGTGCCTGCCAGTACGCTGGATACCGTGTGAGTAGATACGGCAACTCACAGCTGATCACCCCTCCACACCGCACCCTCACCATACCCCACTCCACTCCGCCATTCCCACATGTCAGGCATATGACATAGCCTACACACAGTACACCAGTAAGACACCCTGCAATCTGCACTCTCTACAAATAATAGGCTAAACACAGTCACATTTCACTGCAAGTAGCGATTACTTTTCACTTTGACAGATCACCTCAAATTATTTATATTTTTTCTAACACTCTACCCGATTTTGGTGGTGTTTTTCTTTCTGCCACAATGGCACCCCCCTAAGGGCTAAGGCTCGTGGCACCTGGGGCAGCCCCCTCCCCGCATACACCTTGATACGCCACTGACCTGGCCGTCGGTTTTGGATTAGTATTTGCCCCAAGGTAAAATTTCCCGCATTGATTTGAACCCATAAGGATGGGTAAAAAACCAAATGTGCAGAATAATAGAATAATCTCCTATATTTATGTATTTAGATAAAAAGGTTCATTAAAGTACACAAATTTTATAAGATGTAGGCCCAATTATAAATTGCAGGACGCCCATGCAATTCTTCAGAGGAATAATAGGCCTTAAAATGTGTGTTTATTTCAAATAAGAAAATAAATTGTTTTTTAGTAATAAATTAGTATGTACTGTTAAAACCAATGTCTTTTTATTCTACATAAAAATAATTGATTTAAAAACCATTTATTTTTTTTAATATAGTAATATAAACAAAAATGAATAAAAGCAAATGAATTTTCAAATAAATGTACTAAAGCCTATATTACATTATTTAGTCACCCGGCAAAAGACTTTAGAATATTGTGCACAACAGCTGCTATTGACAGGATGTATGACATTTGACATTCCACAATGTTATCTTAAATTTCAAAACTCAAAAACATTTTTTTTACTATGTAAATAATAATTACTAGCCTACATTTTGTCAGAAAATTTTATGAACTGTACAATAAAAACAGGTGTTCAAATCGCGTAACTTCTACTGTTTGGCATCAAGGCAACCTATCAACTAATCAAATTTTGTACCATATCAGGTGTTAAATGAAATTATGTATTTCTGTACCTATGAAATTTAGACAAACTGCTTACAAATGAGTGGTCAGATATTTTTCTATCGTTTAAAAACCCTAAAAATTACATATTTTTTCACACCGTATGTTTTAATCCGAAACTACTTTAAAAGAAATTGCGTCACGCTCTAAGAAAAATTAACTACGGACAGACTAACGTCTAAAGCCTTTAAATCTGTAGTATTTGATCGATTAACGACAGAGGTTTCTCCTATTTCATTAAGAAAAGAATGCAATAAAATGGACGGAATAGCCTGGCGTCCTACAGTCACTCGGCAATAAAATCACACATTTTAAAGCCTATAAACTGGGAAAACGATTTCAGCCAAGAATAGTCTACTTCCGGCCTGCATTGTATGGAACGATCTTTTATTAGATTTATTTACCAAAAATATTTCATAATGGAAAAGAATTGAAACAGTCTGTTGTGATGGTATCGTAAGGACAATGTTGAAAATACACAAATAACGTTGTTGGAGAGCTGTGAGCGTGGATTATCCCGCGTATGTAAAAAGAGAGACATTGTCTACATTATTATTCAAAATTATAATATGTAAAAACTAAAGGGATATTCTTTCTGCTCGCTTAGCTCACTAAACCCAGTGGTCACCTGGATCGGGGTAGGGTGGGGAGCAGCGGTAACCTGTATCGTGACGTATGCTCAGTAGGGCCGAGTTTTTGCGTGATCGTAGCCCCCTGAACACGTTTTGGGGTATCAATACAAATTTTATATAATATATGTATTTTTGTGTTCGCACTCCAACGGCCGCACTTCACGTCCAATTTGGTAAAAATTTGGAACACAGGTTGATTTTCTAAGTCGGTCAGACTAGTTCGTTAGCCGAAAACCCAACAACTAGAAGCACGTTTTTGATAGGAAGTAACACTTCCCTGAGATTTTTCATTCTAGTATGAAACGTTTTTGGGGTTTATCCGAACAAATAAATAAAAAGGATACAAATAAATATATGCAGGAGATTATTCTGCACATTTTATTTTTTCACATGACCTTATATAAAACTAAAATACAATAAAAGTACCCGGTTCAAACCACGAGGCAGCTTCTGACCCGAGCACGCAAGGTCAATTTGCAAACTCCCAAAGCAAGTGTTTCCTCTACGAGCGGAACGAAGTAACTCGTGAGCAAGGACTGGATGCTGTGTATACTAATATACTTCGTACACGCATGCAGTTATTCAGGGCCTTCGTTAGTAAAAATGGTTGGTTGTAACCCTAAAACATATAATTCTTATTTTGGGAATTCGCTGAACCCTCATCAGCTGCGGGATAGCTGTGGGATTGAATTACTGTATTTGCTGAATAGACGAGTTTGACTTCAATCTTGCCCATTATGTATTTAAGCGAAATGGTAAGTGTAATACGTTAACGGCAAGTTAGTAATACGGATTTCACACAAATAGCTAAATTGCATTTCTCTGAATTTTGTACATATGACATAATTTATGTATTACGGCTATAGTTCGTAAAAATAACGTGTACTCATGTACTCAAGAATTACACTCCATATCTCATTATGCGAGAACATAGCGTCTACATTCTTGGCAGAACATCGTACTTTATCTAGGAATAATTATCTATCCATGCATTACACATGATGCTTTGTATAAAGGACGAGACTCAATGCCATCTAGATTTATGAAAACTAACTAATCAATAGTCGAATCGAGGTAGTCAGTTAGAAAAAAATCACAAACCTCAGAATGCTTTCAATATCAAATTACTTTGAATGGCGTAGAATATCTTTTATATCAGGGTATATGCAACAAGTATGTTAATACTAGAAAATTGTGTCTTCAGGCACAGGTAAAACTTGGATCTTTATATCAGCTAACCTACGCCTACGAAAAACAATTAAATCTGAGTAGAAACAGACTTTTAATCTGAAGGAAGTGATAAAATTTGAATCTGAACAACACCTAATTGATCTAACTTGACTGGGCCTAGAACATATTCAAATAACAATGAAGTAAGCTGGCAAGTCTGTGTTAACCGCAACTTGAACACCCTTGATCTGTAGGCAATGAACAGCACCATAGACATAATCGTCTACCATTTCGGGAAAGTTGATAAGGAAATAACATTTTGTGAAGATTATATGGGTAGCCATTCTATTTTATTTTATTTAGCATTTCATTTTCATATATTCCGTAATACAAAAAACCTATAAACCAAAACAGATTTAAACTTTTTAATAACTGGCCGTTTATCATTTGAGTTTATCGGTTTTTAGTATTAGGACACGTGTCTACTTTTTCAACCCTAACATAAGGGAATATTTATATGCTTTTAATTTCTAATGATATATCTCTATATATAAAAATTAATGTTTCTTTATTTCTTTACTTCTTTGTTGGTAGTAGAGGACAACCTCTATATACTCAAACACTATTCGACCGATTTCATTGGAAACTTCACAGTTTATCCATATTAGCACAATTAGTACAGTCTAAAGGGTTAAATTGGGGTTGCTACTCATACGCAATAAATATACTAAATTCCTATAAGCTATAAAACTAAAATTTGTAACAATCCAAAATATATTTAAATATTATAGATAGGAAATTAATTAATTAATTAAGAAGAAATAATAGGCCTATTACAGATTTCATATTCCGTTAAACTAAAATAAATAATACACCTCCGCGGCACCTATCAGAAATTATTCGAAACTCTTCAAAAAACATTGGATCATATGATTTTCATAAGGACGGCAACATATCCAATATAATTAATTCGGAAAACTAAAAGAACCAAATTCAGAACAGGAAATAGGGATGGCCTATAAGAAAAGATTTTATATAGAAGAAGTTTTTTAATTTAATATGTTAAACTAACTACTTATTATTATCTTTGTAAATGTATTTTAACGAAATTTACAGGAATATACAAAATTTTAATCATATCATACTTCATCTCATTTTAATTCATACACATAATACATACGGTAAAAGTCAAGAAGGAAAGAGGAAAACATATGTTCAGAGCTAACAAAGGAAGCACATTGTAAATGAATAAATTAATTTTAAAAAATATGAAGAAAAGATACGATTTTATATTGGTGAAACTTTTAGATGAAACTGTAAAGACAAAATTATCAAGGGTAATTTATTTACTAGTAAATCTTAAGAGTCAAGTAACGTTTGAATATTTAAAAATAGCGTACTTTGCTTTCTTTGACAGTATTTTGAGATATGGCCTTCTTATTTGGGGGAATGGAATAGGAATTCACACAATTTTAATTCTTCAAAAAAAGCTTTGAGAATATTAACAAACTCTGATAAATTGGAACACTGCAAGCCATTGTTTATTAAAACTGGTATTTGAACGGTTATCAACTTGTATATTTTTGATGTAATAATGCACGTAAAGAATAATTTACGTATGTATCAAGTTAGAGGTTTAATTCATAATCATAATACAAGATTTGGTAATATTCTTGAACAACCAAGACATAGATTAAATAAATCCAAAAATTATCATTTAGTTTTAGGAATTAAACTATTCAATAAACTGCCTGCCACTTTTCAAAACTTGACAAATGACGATTTATATCATACTTTTTATGGTTGGCTGAAAAAGCACCCATTTTATAACTTGGCGGATTATTTGGAATGTGATGTAAATATTTGGTAAGCCTGTGTTTAATATTAGTTATGTTATTTTTAATGACTAAACTGTATGTGACGAAGTCTATTGCAATGTTGTACATGTGCTGAAGGACCAATAAATGTTCTGTTCTGTTCTTTATCTTATTAAATGTTTGATTAATTTAACATTGAATACTACCGTCAATAATAAAGTTTCATATATATAGGCCTAAACGAATGTTAAATATTGAGAAGACTATAATTGGTAAGAATGTTCTAATTTATAACCTCATTTCAATTTTGTTATATTTGTTCTCCGAACTGCCAAGAACCGATACTTTTATATTATAAATAAACTGATAATGCCTGTTTTTTTTTATGTGTATAATAATTTATGTGTGGACAATTGAACTTGGTGCTTCCATATAGACTTGTGCTCATTTTATCCACATTACCATTTATCATATAATAATTTTCATTCATCCTTTGTTTATCCTAAAATCACTTCTTGTTTTGAATATTATTTTATTATATATATATTTCTTTTATGTTAATCAATTTTTTTTCTTGGAAAAAGACGGCACCAAACCCATCCCCGAAGTTAATTTATCTTTGTGTTCTATTCTATAAATTTGTTCCAATACCATATTCTGTTTTTTATAAATTTTTCCAACTTTCATAATTTGTTTTAAATTTGTGTTACTTGTATTCACCAAATATTCTGAAATAAAATTAATTTGAGTTTGTATCAAAATATTATACCTCTTATTTTTCTTAGAAAATATTAACAAATTAGTAGCAACAAATAAAATAGTAGTGAGTTATTACAAATTATATAATATTATTTTTAAGGAATGTAAGAAACTATTTGCAATTTTTTGATTTATTAGGCCAAAGGGATGAAATGGAATAACTTTCCTTAAAATAAAATAGTAATCCATAATCTTACCTTTTCTATACTCGAAGGCGTCTTCCTTCGAACGTCGAAGTGCGCGGCAGCTGAATGTACGTTTGTGTAATGTTTGTGTAAAGTAATGTACATATTTTTAGTCTTTAATGTTTGACGACATCAAATGAGAGGGGATATCTGATAATGGGACATAAGCCCCGAAACGCGTAATAAAAGGAAATATAGAAGTCACAGATTGTGTACAGAAAGTACTTGATAACTTATTAATCTGATCATTGACTTGGATACTTATACTTGAAAATGAGTTAAAAAAAATAAGAAAAAAAGTTATTTGGTTGTCAAGGATGCAAAGTTGAGTTTGTCGCATGAAATAAACATTTGACGCCTGAGGCGCATCCGAAGGCGTTATAGTTTATTGAGGGTGACTAAGTAAATTTTGCACCCGTAATACACACGTTTTTCCTACATTTTAAATTAGTGTCTTAATTTTTAAAGAGATCTATTTTATTAAACGAAACGTGTTAACATTTCAATCTTTAAATGTTTTGTAAATTCCAGATAGTATTGTGGTTCACATATGTGCCACCAAGAGCAGCACAACTCTAAGCACAACAATCAAAATTTTCAAAACATCGTCAAAAATCCTACATCATTAGATGTTTACTTTGTTTACTTTGATGTTTAGATTGTTTTACGCGCCTTGCGGTAAAGTAAAACAAAGAGGTCTAATTATTTGACGTTGAACACATATAGTTCAGTTTGCGAACTGCTGTGAATGTGCAAAAACGCACTTTGTTAAGTAGCTGTAGGAAAGTATATGTATTCCAAAATCAAGTAATAGCGAAACATTGCCGAGTCCACTAGTATACCATAAAAAGAAATGGTACCTACTATTTGATGGATCTAAACCATTAATAAAAATAAAAAATAACGTCAGAATATTTTTATAAAGAGTTGCGTCACGTTTCCGCTGATCTCAGCAAATAATCTCTGCTCATCTGTTTCAATGTTTCAGGCCAAAGGAAGCTGATTATTGCTGGAACGTGACGATACGGATACAGAAACAATATTCATGACTATTGTCCATTTATTTGCCTTGGAAAAGATTCTAAGCTGGTTTCTAAAACTTTGAACTATAAACATCAGGCAGAGTGCCAGCACCAGGACGTCAATACGCGTTTGTATCAATTGTAAATATTTACCAACTGTTTTTAGATTTGGCTGAATTGAAACGCTTGCTTACAATACCCTGTCTGTACATAAGTAAATCGTTTGTGACTTAAGTTCTAATGATAGAATGTTGGATTTTTTACAATTATTTGTTCCGATATTTACCTTTATTTGTGTAACTTAAGTTATAGGCCTAACCTTTGCATATATAAATCAACCGCCGTTATCAAGTGAACAGACTAAAGCATACACAAAAATAAACTGAACAGAAAACATAAAAGACTAGGTCTATGACTACATATCAATGAGACGAACAGTTTAAATGGGTACGATTCAGACCATGAAAGTAGGTATAAAAGTGAGTTTACGCCATCGGTCGCTAGGAGCTCTCAGGGCACGTTTTGCTTACAGTAACGACCAAGTGACCAAGTGAGGTCTTGTTTCCTATTGGTCGAGATGTTTGCAGCCATGTTTATCCTAAATTCGTATCTTTTACTTTCTCACTATACTATAGTATAGAGAAAGTATAGTGATCGCAAAAAAATCGATGTTGAGATTTTTGTGGAAATATCCGTTTTGGGACTCCCTGAGTCCAAAAAAGTGGTTTTTACAAAATGTCTATCTGTATGTATACAAAGCTAGAGCGAAAACTATTTCGCACCGATCGATTTTATTCGATCGATTTCAAACAAATTTGCACCAGACATGTCAAGTAGGCCTGTATAGATGCACGAAAACGGTTCAGAAATTTTTTAAAAAACAACCCCCTTTTTGGCAAAAAAAACCCAAAAAATCAGTTATTATTTTTTTTATAAAAAAACGGCTCTAACGATTTTGATAAAATTTGGCTTATTTGTAGCCTTTAATGTACCCTACCATATGCAAAAACCGCATTTTTCTACAAATTATCGTTTAGCTAGTAATAATAATAACCGATTTTTGGCTTTTTTGGCCATAAAGAAGGTTGTTTTTCAAAAATGTTCTAAGTCTTTTTTCGTGCATCTATACAGGCCTAATTGACGTGTTTGGTGCAAATTTGTTCGAAATCAATCGAATCATTTTATTAGTTAATTTCCTACTTTAATAAAAAATCACCTACCCACACTACAATAGGAGTACCCCACACTACAATTATGAAATCACAGTGAATCTATTTAATAATTTAAATATGTTTGTGAGAAAGTATGTGCCAGTTCCTGGTACCGTTTATTTTTTTAAGGCGGAGATCATGTGCGGTCATTATCTCCTATTAGCCCAGTCAATAAAGGCCGAAAATCGCAATTTGTCGCAACAAATTAGGGGAAAGCTGAATTTTTTATATGTGATA
>JAGFPH010001957.1:35877-77967 GCA_018207615.1 Philaenus spumarius
AAAGAAGAAAGAATATTTATGCCGCGGAGGTCTAAAAACGTCACAGCTTCATGATACCCCAGATTTCCTCCCAGCAGTTGTCTCTTCTTGCGTTATTAATATAGTCCGGATGCCTCATATTGTATACCTTTGGATAATTTTGTACCAAAGAAATAAGTACACTTACATCTATCCTGTCACCAAAGTAATCAAAACTCAATTGGCTAATATACACTCAAATGGTGTATACTACGCGCACCTCCATAAAGAAACATGCATTTGACTTTTATAAAAATCCCGGTCGTACGTCTCGCTAACACCGACCGGTACGACCGGCACGGCACGCCGCGGATTGTCAAAAAGTTCTTTCACTCCGACTTTTTTCAAAACTGCGAAAGTGGCGAATTGTCCGTTGACGGTCGGTCGTATAGGTCGGTGTATAGTACGCGCACCTCCATAAAGAAACATGCATTTGACTTTTAAAAATCCCGGTCGTACCGGTCGGTGCAGTGTGCGCGTAGCTATACACAGACACACAGATACACAGACACACACCGACACACAAACCCCCCACACACACACAGACACACAGATACACAACTTATAACACCCCTCTGTTTGCGTCGGGGGTTAATAAAAACTGGTGACTTTCAGTATTTTAATAATAATATTGTGAAACAATAACTAAAAGTATTGGTAAAGACTTCTAAAACACCATTTAATAGACATGCATGTGTTTTGCAACACATTATTAACTATTTGGATTCTCTTTAATTTAGTTAGTTTCTGTTTGGATATTGTATTTTTAATAATTAATAAGAAGCACACGGACGCGATGGCGCCATATTGATTCATCACGCATACATTTGGCTGCTTTATTTATTTTGTTTATTTATCTTTTCTTTATTCATAACCAATCGGAGCTGATTGGTATGATTTAAAACCAAACTCTTTGTAAATATATTTTTTGTTTAACATTTCATTATTACCTATTGTTTTCAAATAATATCAGGTTGGTTCAGAACTATCTAACAATCCTGTCCCATAGACAATTCACAACATCATTATTAAAATGTCCAAAAGTCCCTGGTTTTTTTACACAACCACCAGTTTGTTTTTTCCACTTGTCTTCCAAAAAAAAAAAAAAAATAATAATAACACCACTGTAAGCTGCGAAATAAGAATTGAGATTGTCTTCAATGTCGTACACACGAGTTATTCAATCTGTTAATTCAATAATTGCAGTAAAAACCGTACAAGTGAGATAACATCGACCAATATCGGTACATATCAGGGTAGCTCAGATGGTAGAGCATCAGAACGGAAAACTGAAGGTCCCGGGTTCAACTCCCGGTCTTGGTCTATGTTTTTTCACTTGCAATTTAATTAAAGATCAGGTTGGTTCAGAAACCAATCCTGTCCCATAGACAATTCACAACATCATTATTAAAATGTCCAAAAGTCCCTGGTTTTTTTACACGGCCACCATTTTGTTTTTTCCACTTGTCACTTTTATCTCAAAAAAGGTTTGTTATAATTTCAAAATTGTGAATAGAGTTAAAAATAATAACTTTTTCCATCCACCCGATTAAAAATGACGGCCATTTGAAATGTTTGATTTCCAATATCTTGAAAATCGTTAATTTTACAAAAATTATTACATTATATAAAGGTTGTATTTTTTAATTACACATAATTTTAATTTAATCGAGTTATCGAAAATAATGTTATATATTAGCTGTACAACCACAGGCAGTAAGTCATTTGATTAACTTGGTAAAAACTGAAAACATAATTTTGTCTCGGTAATTGTTTACAACACATAAAATTATCCTAGAACTAATAAAACTAATAAAATCTATTGATTAATTTAAGTCAACCACAAAAATATAACAATATATAAAGGGTGTCTAGAAACGGTTTAGTATCTCAAAATATACGAGTCTTATGAGGTATAAATAAACGCAGTTATTTACAGCCATAAAAAACCCACTTTTTGGCGAGTTAGAAATTTTTGTCAACCATCTTGCAATGACTTCATTATTTTTTTTTTTTTTTAAGGTAAGGTAGCCGTGAGATACATGATTTTAATCTAAAATTTAAGACGAAAACGATGGTCAAATCCATTTTAGAATATATAAATCCGTTTTTAGGCTATCGTCAGTCAGATGCATGAAAACCGAAAACAATCAAACAAAAAACGCATCGCACATTTTGCGACCGTTAAATAAAATATTCGGCATACAATATACGATAGGGTTTTCCTTTGATTATTTTGACACACGTTTTGAGCTTTAATCATTTGATTGATGATAACTTAAAAACCGATGTAGATACTTAAAAACTGACTCACCATTGTTCATCAAATTTGATTGATATTTGCATTATTGAAAAAGAAAACTTTGATTTTGAGTTAAGCCAAAGAACAAAAACAAATTAAAAAAGTAAATGATATCCACACTCAGACTGTCCTAAGCTTTAAAATTACATATTCAGAATAATTTTCTTATCGTCATTACTCCAGTAATCTTGTTACGCTTTTAACATTGCTCTTACGGGAGTTGAAATTCAAGATGGTGCCTGGGTCTGCCGAGCCTATATAACAGTACTTTTATTGATGCATTTTATATATCTCGACCCCGATTGTAATTATTCTAACACAATGGCAACTGCAATAGCGTCGAGCTGCAGTGCATAAATGTACAAAAAGCTTGCCATTGTGTTTACAATAGTCGCGTGTTTTTCAACCTAAAGACAGGCTGAAACAAAATGCGAGCATAAAAGAATTCTAAATCCCATTGAATATAATGGTTGATGACGCAAAATTTCCTTTTTGTTGTCCCGAAAGAGAATTTCGTCAAGACGATCTTTGAAGGCAAAGATAACATAACCATGCCCGCATTTCAAACATTTTTTTTTTTTTGTTGTAAAACTTACATAAAAAAAATATAATGAACATTTTAATTACATTTTACTCAACATTTCAGTTTTGCAAACATTAATAGGCATCATGTTTCAATACATTAGATTGTATTGTTTTCAAACGGTAATATTAATTGTACAATTATTCTAGTACTATAATTCTTGAAAGAATTATGTCGGCGAATTCTTCAGACCTATTAATTGGTCACCTATATTTATCTTAAAATATCAAAATAGCACGCTTTGTTCATTTTAGCTAGTTTACAAGGTTACGAGAGGAAGTGGAAACGTTTATTATTCCACTTGCTAACAATCGATTCATCTGTTAATAATCGAACAGCTGTTGTTTATTAATAACCATTATTTACGCTGGTTTTTTTTAAACTTGTATAGTATATATAAACTTAAAGCTCGTCTCAAGTTAAGTTGATGCAACGAGGGTGAGTAAAAATTAGGGTCGGTCTCGCCCGCCGTAAAACTGACCCTTGTTTACCGCCTGAGTGAACCAGTAGCAAACTATAGTATAAAATTGCAATTCTGTATGTCTTTAGTGAAAATGAAAAAAGGATATCATATTTCGTTTCATGATACTTTCTTGATAATTTTGATATACCAAATTTGATTACATTTGGTCAACTTTGAGCTGTGTTAGCATTAAAAACTTTCTTAGTTGAATTAACATTACTAATACGGTTTACAACAATAAAGCCACAAAAATGTACTAGAGAAGTTAATATTTAATAATGTAATAATAATCATTATTTGATAAAAAAAAACTCGATACTTTATCGTTATTTATCATAATACAAACAATTGTGTGTTTGCCCATGTTTTGCCCATGCTTACAAAAATTACCGTTTAATTTAGGACAGAATTGAGGTGTTACATATTTAGGTATCTACAACTTACTAGAAGCAGTGATTCAGTAAATAGCACCTGGTAAAATACCAAACAAAAGATTTGGGAGGTATTTTGTTTAAGAATATTTTTGGAAATAATTTGTTGTATTTTTATCATCTTTTTAGTTCTAGTTTTACAAATCCGACAACGGCTATTGAAATAGGTTGTATGACAACACGACTGAATGCGACCTGGAACCCTTGGGGGGCAATAAATATATCTGCAGGGCTACGACAGCACGACGTTGCCGAATCTCATTAGCGACTCAGTCGTATAGAGGTCCCAGCCCCTAATCCCTCCGCGTCTACCTGCGAGGCTGTCTTGAAGAAAACTTTATCCATACCAGAACTGAGTTCATAGCTAGACAATATTTACCCCTTTAAAGTCACTTCACATATTTTGCCGATAACAGTATGATTATAATATTTGTATAATTATAATATTTCGTCGTATTATCACTTTATATAATTAGAATAAAAAAAAACTAGAGGACTTACCTAAACTGTTTAGTCACAGTATTTTGCCGATAACAGTATGATTAAAATATTTGTATAATTATAATATTTCGTCGTATTATCACTTTATATAATTAGAATAAAAAAAAACTAGAGGACTTACCTAAACTGTTTAATCACAGTATTTTGCCGATAACAGTATGATTATAATATTTGTATAGTTATAATATTTCGTCGTATTATCACTTTATATAATTAAAATTAAAAAAAAAACTAAAGGACTTACCTAAACTGTTTAGTCACAGTATTTTGCATGAGAACATTGCATGTATTTTGCATGTATATGCATTGTAAATTTGCTGAGTACGCAGGGGTACGGGCTAAATATTATCACCACTGGCTGTCAAACCCTCATCAAGATTTACCCCGGTCAAGCCGTGCAGACTACGACTGCACGACGGAGCCCACTCGCAGCTGCACCACCGTCGTGTTGTCGTAGCCCTGCAAACCAGGTAAACCGATGACCCTTGGCAGTTTTATTGCACCGTCGTGTTGTCGCTTTACCATTGAAATAACGTTACTGTAATATTATAAACTATATATCGTTGCGATTATCTATAAGAAAGGTTTTAAATACAAGCATATGGGTCATATTTAAGGAATGTTTTTCGATGTCATTGATCGTGTCAATTCATCGATCAGTAAATACTAACAAGTACAGGTGGTCTAAGGGGGTGACACCGAAATGCGGCGCTCGTTGGAAAGCTCCTAGACCTGTCAACCCCTCTCTGACCCTCGTCAACCCGAGAGTGGGCGCTAGATGGACATGGCGCTCGTAGGACAGGGCGCTCATAGGAGGCAACCCTAGAGTATGCTACTGGTTCACTCAGGTGGCAAAGAATGGTCAGTTTTATGGCGGGCGAGACCGACCCTAATTACTTACCCTCGTTGCCTCGGTTGAGTCTTAATTGCGAACAGTCCAGATCGCGAACAAGGGTAAAATCGTCCAGACTGCGAACACCTCAAAAATGCCGAAGACTACCTGAACATGAGTCGTCCAGACTGCGAACACATACTTGGAACGCGGCCTATTAAGACGAGAAATTGTGTTTCGGTGTGTAAATCGTACGAGTGTAAATCACATTATATAATTAAAAAATAATAATAAAAGGTTCGAACCTATAGTATGTAGTCACAGTATGTTTACTTTTTACTTAACCTGGCCGATAACAGTATGTTTGTACTTTAAAAACGTATGTACAACTTTGTAGTTGAGTTAGATAAATTAATTGTTCGTTTCTACGAAGTGTATAAATACTACATTTATAAGGAAAAAAGTTAAGGTTTGTGTATCTATAGTAGTTTCGATTGACACGCTAAAGTAAACAAATACCTTGCTGTTGTACGCAAGGTATAGAAGACCCTTAATAAAAAGAATGCTGTTATATATAATAACGGCCTGGGATTCTACGAATGGGTTGAAAACTCCGACCTCTCAAAATGTGTTCGCAATCAGGAATCCTCCCCACACCCCAGACGACCCCTCCCCCTCGTAAATCCAAACATGTTAGCAGTCTGGACTGTTCGCAATCAGGACTGTTCGCAATCAGGAGGACACCGTTGCCTCAACTTAACTTGAGGCGGGCTTTAGTCTAGGTTATTTTTAGCCCAACATCACAGTTCAATACAAATGAAATATATTATACCTTGCGCAAAGATTCGTGGCGGCTGAGAGCTTAGGACAATCGAGGAGGTGTCCCTACCCCTAATTAGCCTTCGCTCGGCCGCTTCGGTTTTGGTCATGAGTCACCTACTGGGCTCAAGGCACAGTTGGTAAAATTTTTTGCATTTCGCCACAAAGTGTAAAAATAACGTCATTTTTGTAATCTGCATCAAATAACAAAAACATTAAGTCCAAAAACGATATAATTGCAAGCTATTAAGTAGCCTATTCACTTAGTTTTAAAATAAGACAGTTTACAGAACAAGATATATTTTTAAGATTACTATTTATTTAAAGAGCACTAATCTAGCCACATATATCCGATAAAGGACACATAAATAATCAGTTAATATACAATTGACTAGTAAATAGTCGATATAAAGAAAATATTTTTTACTTGTCACTTTATTTGATTAATAATTAGTCTGACAAACTACATGTGGCTAAACAGATTTTCTTTTTCAGGGATATGGTTTCAGCTCCTGTGAGAATCTGGATAACACTTCATGTACAAAATTGTAAATAGCTATAGTTCGTAAATAATCTTAAAAATATATCTTGTTCTGTAAACTGTCTTATTTTAAAACAAAGTGAATACTTAATAGCATCGCAGTTATATCGTGTTTGGACTTAATGTTCTTGTTATTTGATGCAGATTACAAAAATGACTTTATTTTTACACTTTTTGGTGAAATGCATAAAATTGTACCGACTGTGCCTTGAGCCCAGTAGGTGACTCATGACCAACACTCGGAGCGGCCGAGCGAGGGCTCATTAGGGGTAGGGACACCACCCCGACCGTCCTAAGCTCTCAGCCGCCACGAATCTTTGCGCAAGGTATAGTAGAATTTGTTTGCACCGCAGCCTTCAGCCACCTCTCACGCTCTGCTTCGTTTCACTCACTTTGCTGTTTTGCACCTCGATCTTGCTGCCTCGGTTTATGGACTGCCTCGCCTCGTTCGCAGCCGAAAATCTCGCGTGTTTTCATCCGTTCAGTAGCCTCGGATCAGAAGCTGCAACCACGATAAAATAGCTTACCGGTATTTTTATGGTATTTTAAGTTTTGATCGATTTTAGCTGGCTGTAAGGTTGTCTAAAGAAACAAAATATGGAGAATAGTCAGCTATATTAGATTTTAGACAAAACCTCCAAAAGGTCACATTCTAGTACAAAAAACTCACGAAATTGTTACATTGATTTCTAGTAACATTTGTTAAAAGGTTCTGGATAAAAAAACTCCCAGTTTATCTCCTGTGCTAAAGTGGATCAAGTCGGATGTAAAATGAGGCCGATTGAGCGAGAACACATATAGCCTACAGAGAGTAAAGTAAGTCGGGATACACTGCGATATAGTTTAAATGGTTTGCTATATCATCGTAAAACCTCTACATACCTAGTATAACAATTTATATTTGTCTATGAATAATATAACCTGACTGTGAATAACCGTCCCTAGATCAGATTTTGCATATCTCTTTCCTTCCTTTAAGTAGAATAAATAGTTATAAAAATAACTTACAAAATAACATTTTTGGTCGTAGCGAACGAATGCGTCAGATGATCTTTATTTTCTTACCACTGAAATTCATGGTTTTTAAAGGGCTTACCAAAAATATGTCACAAGATCGGGGTTGCCATTTAAAAAATTAAAGTTGCCCCCTTTCAAAAGGTGGCAGCATTTTTAACCCTTCTTAAAAACCAAAACTTTTAAAGTTTTTTTTACAAATAGGTATGTAGAGGTTCATGTATAGGTTCATATAGCAATTCATTTAATACATTAAACTATATCAATGTGTATCACGTCGTATTTTACACTCTGTATATGCAAAAGTATATAACATTTTTAATGACCCACAAGACGTGTCTGGGGACCATGATCCGGTACTCATTGACCACTCCAGACCTTAGGTGTCGCCATAAGAGTCATTGAAACTCAACTTGAGTCGCTCAACTTTCCTAGTGAAATTCACCAAAAACAATACGGACGTAGCTGTGTCAATTAGTTACTAGGTATTTCTTGATAGTAAATGTAACAATGTTTTACAAAATTTCTGTATTTTTATACACTGCAATGCTGAAGTGTAGAGACTACAAGGCGAGGTGTAATTAAACATTACGACTGCCGCCATTACAGCGGTCATTACTGCTCTAGTGGACGAGAGACATGTCTCACATTAATGTGCAGGAACAAAAACTGTGTGTTGATGGGTCTGCTTGTGTGTTCATTTTCATTGCCTAAAGTACAGTACAGTCTTTAACCACAGATTTCAGATTTATTTGACCATGAAAGCATATTTCAATTGAGTTATTACAAGTTATTTGTTTCAAAGAATAAAACTTAATCTCACAACTAGCACGTTTATTTACTCAAATGTGTTTCAAAATAATGACACCATCTTCGGTGATGAACGAGGTACAATAATCAAACTATAACTGAATCCTGTATTGTTGAAACCCCGAAATTAACAAATACCAAATTTTCGGAAAATTAATAAAATCCTAATTTTATTCTTCTTGTGGTTTATTAGCTTAAATGCTTCCTATCGACTTTTTTAATGCGTTTAATTTTACGGATTTTCCAATAAACAAATTTAATTTAACCAAATTTATTTAAAAATGAATAAACATTCAGGTAAATAATAGTTTTTTTAACTTTAAGGAAAAAGAATGAACTATTTCTCTATTAAAACAGACAGTTTTGTGAAAAAAACTAATCATTTTATTGTCCTTCTTCCGGCCCAATTTTAACTTCTGGTTTAATTGGGAGTCGCCCTCCCATATAACGAATTGTTAGGAGTTCCAGTAAACTAGGTTTATAAAATTACAAATTACGCAGACATAATAAAAAATTCGACCGGCAGCTGAACCGCTGACGTGAGTTGAGCAAATTTCCAAAATTAAATTTATAGGCTGTAAGGTTAATATTTTGATTTGGCGACTTTATCATGTAATGTTATTTTTTATTGTGTTTTCTTTAAGAGGTTTATAATCTTTAAACCATGTATGGTTTGTCTTATTTGGGGGCTCCACCAGATCCGACTTACGAATCAATCTTTGCTTGGTTTGAGAGGTCTGAATCACAACTAATTGGTTGAAATAACTTCAGAGACGTTAATAGTTTGTATTAAATGTATAATTAATAATAAAAAATTGTACATGACATATGATTAATTTGATAGCTACAATTTTACAACAAAGGTTGAATTTACATGATTAAAATTGTTCTAAGAAACGTACAAATAATTCAATCTACCATTTCTTAACGTTTAATTTATAAATTTGTCTCTTTCTCTAAATTTTACTTAATGATAACTTACTGAATCTACTAAACTAACTTCACCATAGTATTTTGATAATTATTATATTCAATGTATAATTTTGTTAAGGGAAACTGTACTAATTAAATGATATGCAGTCTCCTTAATATTTAATATATAAAACTTATTCTTTATTAAAATAGGCTAAACAAAATATAGTATAAAATATTTTAAATTAAAAGTTTGTTAATTAAGTTAACATAATTCTTTGTTTTAAACCCTTAACTTAAACAGCAGTTTAACTGATTTTAACTTGATTGATGATTTTCACTTGATGAGTTCGAATTGATGATGATTAACTTTTCTTGATTAGTTTTTTGACGTGATGATTAATTTTATTTGATGATTGATTTTAAATTTTAGTATTCTAAGGTAAAATTTTATTAGTTATGTGATGAGCTTTTAGGTGTTAATCCTCCACCGATTTCTTGAGGAAGACCCCGATTTTCACGCTCTCGCCCTACTCTTCCTACCGCGTCCTTTTGAAAAACCATCTTCTTATTGGCTAAAGTTTTTACTCTCAGCTCACATTGGCCTTTCATTTTTTTTTTTTAAATATTTGTCTATTTGTAAATTCTTGTGAAACCATTTTCATGCTGTTCTAAGTTGTTTGAAAAATCTATGTGAAATGTAATATGAGTCGTTTCACTTGTTTCATAGCAAGTTGTTCTAATGCTGCTGACTTGATTGAAATGTCTGTTAACGTAACCTAATAGTTTACACGTGTGCTGCTTGTATCAGCTGTAATCTTTTAACTGTGTCCTTTCTTCTTAACTAACTTGCTTTGAAGATTAGAATCTTTCTATAATTTATTTAATTTTTTTAATTTTTATTATTTAAGTCTTTGGGAATATTAGTGTCTACCAATATATCCGTGACAATCCTCCTGCTGGGTGTAAAATTGAACCACCAATTTTTGTTTATTTATTTTTCTCCCCTTTTGTATTGAAGTGAATTAAGATTATGTTTATTTTCAGTGTAGTAACTGTGTTTATGTTTGTAGTAATTCGATGTTTGTGGAATTGCTGATAACGTAGTATGAATCTCATGTTTAGCTGCTAATTTAGAATGCAAGTGCTGGAATTCAAGCGTTAGAGTTTCCTTGAAGGAAGTGTGGTTTTGCTGTGCCAGCATAAAGTCGGTTTCTTGATGACTGCTTGTTATTGTAGGCCTATTTATATCTAATTGTTGTTGTATATACAAATTATTTTTTTGTATATCTATTTTAATGTGTAGTATTTTTGTTACTTTCGCAAGATGAAAATTTCGCTTGATCAAGGCTTCCTCTTCAAGTAACGAAAGTTGTTAGAGAATCTGTTTTCGGATCGTATAGCTCCCCAAGGTCGCGGCTCTCAGGAATACACACTATGTCCGAAATGTTGAGTTTGCAGTCGCTAGGCTGTTTACTTGCGTTGGCGTTGTGTACACAATAGGTGAAGTGAATAAAACCTAGCACTTACTTAAATTCTAAATTTCCTAAGTAAGTGCTAGGTTACGAGTGAATAATCATATCTAGTAGTTACTAGGGGTACCGGGGGGGGGGGGGGGGGGGTTAACGTCTTGAATAACTATATATTATATTCAGCTGTTTATTTGCGTCGTGTCGCTTGTAAATGTAACGTGATGGCAGTTGACTTGTTTTAATATATAGTCAAGTCGAAGAACAGTATAGAATTTACAGCCATTTCCATTTGCAGAGAAACTTAATCTAGGATGATAAAACAGGATTCACTTTTTAAGTACATGCTTAGCAACAGATTTACAGTTAACAAAGTGCACAAACATTGCTAATTGTGCTTAAGCTCGACATTAGGCCTACATCTGGCCCTTCCGCTGACACTTGACAACAATAAATTGAGTACATGTCACTAGCACACTCTGCTATTTCATTCCCCAGGGCGTATTAGGATCGATGTGCAATGGTGCCTCTATGTAACAACTCATGTTAGCTAGATAATGTGAACATAACCTCGGAATGAATGTTAGCCTCATTATGGTAATAATAATACTGCCACGATTTTACTGTACGATTTTTAGGTAAAGTTAGAACGCTTTTCTCCTATTTCCCAATAATTCGAAATAAATATAATTTTGTTTTTTTTAAACACAAATGCAACAGTAGAAATACACCGAAATAGTAGTACAAACAAACACTACATATATTCAACTAGCAAAAAAGTTTAATAGTCGAACGCGTTTCGAAAACCAGGTCATCGTTAACAGTCACGGCTAACACTCTTATAACTAACTTAATAAGATAGTTCTCAAGTAGCCTATATAATATAGGCAGTGCCTCAGAAGAGGGTCTGTAATATATACAAAATTGCTATCAAATGTATTTTTAAATTTTAATTTCATGTTTTTTGGTATCCAAGTCACTTTATAAAATTAAATAAGTACAGGAAGTTACTATAAGTATTGTACCTGATATTTAGTCCGTCGTGTGACTTCATTATGCTGTCCTATTTACGACGCATTTCATAAAATCTCATTTTCAAGTATATATTATCACTTTTTAGGTCTTCATACATTAATAAAAACACTAACACATTAAATTCAAAAAGTACACAAAACATAATTTATAGCGCTAAACGGTTTTTTGTTGGTTGGTTTATGGTAAACTAAACTAAACAGCCTACTTTGTACGGTAGTTATTGACCAGTTCTATCTTGATAATCTAGGGCTGTATAAGCACAGAGGATATTCCTCTGTGGTATAAGTCGTTGGACTGAAATGACAGTTGACCAATTTTATATTATTGGGGTAGTGTCAGAATTCTTTGTAAATTTCAAATTCTACGACAGCGTTCATTAATCTTCTCTTTATGCAACAATGAAAAGGTGTCAAATTGGCGTCGAAGTTTGTGTAGTTATTGTTATGGTCTATTAAATGCAGAGCATAATTTGCTTCACCTTACGAATGTTATTGTGCGGCAGATGTTATTTAAACGCTCTGCCTGTCTGTCCAATATAAAAACCGCCACAATCGTTACGGTTTATTGTATAAACATCTCAATTCCTTTCTGTTGGTGTCAATTTTTACGTCGCAATATTTTTTTAAACATTGTTGTTGGTTCGAAAAGTGATGTTGATTTAATGTTTCGAAAAAGTATTTTTTAACATTATAGGAACAATGTTAGAATATTCGACCGAGACAAATTTATTGATTTCCTTGTTCTTACGAGGGGTGGACTTCTGTTTGTTTTTCTTATGTTTTGTAATAATATGTATATTATTGAACTATGGTAGTCGTTCTATTGTGCTGTTCTATTGTAATGTTTAGTAGGATAGCGAGAAGGAGGTGTATGAGGTTGTTTATGCAGACATTTTTTGAGAAATGGGATGGTGTGAATGTGCATGTATGGTTGTATCAGTGATTGTAGGTTTCCTGTAAATTTTGTAGCTATATAGAAGTTTGTTTATGGTTAAATCGAGAAAATTCAGATTATTATTTTAGTTCGGTTCCTATTGCAAATTGGATTTTTGTATGACCGTATTAATTTAGGGATTCAACCTTTCCGCCTGACGTAATGTGCCGTTGAAAGCAATGGAGGTATAATATAATCAACATAACTTGCATAAATATAATTTTCTTTCTATGCGAATTGCGCTCAGAGATTATAAACTCGTTTTCGAAATAGTTCAAATATATTTCAGCCAGTAGACCAGATAAGGGCGAACCCATAGCGAGACCCTCATCCTGTATGAAAAAGACTTTCTGAAACGTAAAACAATTTGTTTTAGTACCACCTTAAATAGCACCAACAGTTCATCGATTTTTTATGTTAAGTTTATTACATTCGACTAAATTTTCTCTCAAGATATCTAAAGTATCCTGTACAGTCACGTTAGTGTATAAATTTACTAGGTATATCAAAGGCGATGAGTTTGTGACGTCATAGATGTTTTGATTTATTTACGACGAAACGCTACTTGAAACGCTGTAGTTATTTTTTATTACTATGTCGTATTTTATTAATTGTTAAAATTTGTTGACGACTTTGTATTTTTAAATCTCGTGCATATAAAACATTATTATGAACAACGGACTATAAGTTTCTGTAAAAAACGTGCAGAATAATCTCCTGTATTTATTTCTTTAAATAATACCCCAGAAATGTTTCATTCTAGTACGAAAAAATCTCAAACATTTTTACTTCCTGTCAAAAAACATGAATCCGTTGTTGGAATTTTTGGCTGAAGAACTCGTTCGTGTGACTTAGAAAACCAACGTGAGTACCACATTTTGACTAAATCTGACGTAAAATGCGATCGTTAGAGTGCGAACACACATATATACATAATTTTAATGACATCCCAAAACGTGTACTGGGGACCATGATCAGTGCTCATTGACTATTACCAACTTTAAGTCTCACTGTCACTGCAATAGCTCATCTTTTCTATGGAAATTCAATAATAATGAATAGCAAGTACAACAAAGCTGGAAATAAACATAATTTATCTAAGAATGACATTTTGAATGGGGTCTAATTCCTTGTAAACAATAGTTTTTGGTTTCGGTTAGTACAGTTTCACCTAAGTGAGGTATGTTTTTTTAAGAGTGATATTTCACACCTTAAAAATGTGCTTAAGGGGTTCCCCACCTTTAAAATGGGTACTTTTTGAAGTTTTATACCTTTCCCAAAAGTTATATTTTCTGAGTCTGCATCTTTTTGAGAAAATGTGTAAAATTTTATACATATCTTACCATATTTTCCTTGTAAAAAATATAAAAAAACACCTCACCATTTTTTTAATAAACAGAGAAATAACCTAGGAGGGGAAAAAGGCAGGTGAAGAAATCTGTCGAAAAAGATTTATTATTTGTTTATTTGTACAATCAAAAATATCCAATATACTTAAAAGCATAGAAAATAAAAACCTTAAAATATTATGAAATTACTCTGATCTTGAAGATCCAGAAAATAAACTGACTGTACAAATTAACGTTTTTTTTTTTTTAAAGCACTGTTTTCTCCTTTTCCCTCCCTTTTCAACGTACCTATCTATAACTTTTTTCTTGTCAATAGAGATGTCTCTGTGCACATGTAATAACGCTAGGCCTGTTAAACGAGTTTGCCCACAATGGTTTCACAACCAAATTTTTATCAATTTCAATGTTGAGAAAGATCTTTCAGCTGTTGCTGTTGACACCGGAAGAGCACATAAAATTAAGAGTAGCCTCCTTAGCGATGGATACACTTCAGGTGAACAAAACTCTAAACAATCAACTACATAGTTCGGTAAAATTGACTTCTTATCAGCTGTAGCCCTTTGATACCCATAGTTTTACTTCTACCTTTAGTTCTGAAATGCAATAACCCTCCAATAACCCTGTAGTACTTCTTAGCCAGGGGCGAATACAGGAGGAGGGTCATGACCCCCAAAAACATTTTTTTAAGGCCTGATTTATACGTGTCGTAACACTTTGTCCCAAGTAACACTTCGGCCCAGTAACATTTCGGCCCGAATTCCTCAGATGTGGCCTGCGGTCCAACTCTCTACCTGCTCACTATAGCCCGTCTCAACTTAAGTTGAGGCAAGGAGGGTGGGTAATTAGGGTCGGTTTCAACCGTCATAAAACTGACCCTTATTAATGCCGCCTGAGTGAACCTGTAGGACACTCTAGTATAAAATTGCAATTCAGTATGTTTTAAGTCAAAATGAAAAAACGATATCATATTTCGTTTCATGATATTTTCCAGATAATTTTGATACCAAATTTGATTACATTTGGCCAACTTTGAGCTGTACTAGCATTATAAACTTTCTTAGTTGAATCAATATTACTAATATGGTTTACAACAATAAAACCACACAAATGTACTAGAGAAGTTCATATTTAAAAATGTAATAAATAATCATTATTTGACAAAAAATTCGATACTGTATCGTTATTTATCATAATACAAACAATTGTGTGTTTGTCCTATGTTAATCGGCCGACGTTAATGTAGAGAGCCGAGCCTTAAAGTGTTGTAACTGTTTTTTCAATACAAGAAATTAGAAAATAAATTTTTTATTATTAATGATAAAGCGGCTCGGCTCCCAACATTCAAAACGGCGAAGTTGGCTACCAATTTCAATGTTAAATAACCAAAACATACCTTCACTATTAAGCATATTTTTCTGTTGTTTTTGTCAAAAAACGAAAGCTGTATTTTTTCTTAAAGTAAAATAGATTCTGGGTGTTGATTGCTAAGGTTTTGTGCAATATCTCTTTTTGCAACTGAGTAAAAAAGTTTACTATTTTTTACTACTTATATCATACCTTTATGAAAACAATAAAACAGTTTTTGAAAATTTATTTAGCAATCAACATCCGCATATGACAGTACTTCAAAATGAAACCAAATTTTAAAATTTATTCCACTAATTATCAGAAAAAATTACTTATCAGATTCAATATGTCGGACAGGGAAGTCGGCCGATTAACATGGTTCAAAGACACAATTGTTTGTATTATGGTAAATAACGATAGAGTATCGAGTTTTTTTGCTCAAATAATGATTATTTATTACATACTAGGGAAGACCAATGCGTGCTCCGCACGCCATCCCCCCATTGAACCTTCTACAAACATATGTTATGTTTTATTTATAATAAAGGTGTAGGATTAATAATAACCTCAAAACTAAGATGGTAAATAATGATAAATATTCAAATTAAATTATTTCTTATATTTGATAACAGCAGTTATAATAATTGTTAAAAGAACCAGCAAGGCTCAGGTCTACACTTTAAAACCCTAACCTAAAAGCTAGAAATACAAAAATAATTGCTTCAAATTTTGAAATCAGCTGTTAATTGGAGCAAACAGCTATATTATCTGTTTTTTTTATTCAATTGGCTGCTATGGTAATAAATGTAAATACATGTGTTGGTTTATTATTCTAGGCCTAACCTAAGAATTTTCCCGACTAAATTTACAAATATTGAAATAAAAAAAGGTTTTTATCGAAATGAATTATAGCCTATGTTACTCAGGGATAGTGTAGCTTTTTATTAGTAAAACTATTTTTGCAATCGGTTCAGTAATGCCAGAGATTACCCCCTACATACAAAAAAAAAAAAACTTTACCTTTTTATAATATTAGTATAGATCTAAATATGAACTTCTCTAGTACATTTTTGTTGGCTTTATTGTTGTAAACCATATTAGTAGTGTTAATTCAACTAAGAAAGTTTATAATGCTAGTACAGCTCAAAGTTGGCCAAATGTAATCAAATTTGGTATCAAAATTATCTGGAAAATATCATGAAACGAAATATGATATCGTTTTTTTCATTTTGACTTAAGACATACTAAACTGCAATTTTATACTAGAGTGTCCTACAGGTTCACTCAGGCGGCATTAATAAGGGTCAGTTTTATGACGGTTGAGACCGACCCTAATTACCCACCCTCCTTACCTCAACTTAAGTTGAGACGGGCTATAGTAACACTTCGTCCCAAAAAATATTTTGGCGAGGGTTTGACAGTTTTGACAGCTGAGGCAGAGTATTGCTAGCGCCAAAATATTGAAGTCTGGGCTTGTCTATATAAAGCACGTTAGCGCAGTGGATTTTCAAATCTATAATTTTAATGACGTTAATCGTGATAATAACGACGAAATATTATAATCATACTGTTAACGGCAACATACTGTGACTAAACAGTATAGGTTAGTACTTCTGGTTTTTTTAAATTCTAATTATATAATGTGGTAATAACGACGAAATATTATAATCATACTGTTATCGGCAACATACTGTGACTAAACAGTATAGGTTAGTACCTCTGTTTTTTTTTATTCCCTTGCACGATTTATGGCAGACCCTTACACAATTTATGGCCTCGGCGCTAGGAACACTATTCTGAGTGGTTTTGACCGCTGCGCTAGCAACACTCGGCGCTAGCAACACGCACCCGGTTATGGGCCTCTTACTACCTGAACTGCGTTCCTCAACCCTTATCAATTTTTCGTCGGGCCGAAATGTTACTCCATTAGCTTATTTAATCAACTGTAAAAGCGAGTGGGACGAAGTGTTACTGTTTTTCTAATAAATTTGAGTTTGGCCGAAATGTTACTGGGCCGAAGTGTTACTACAACGATTTATATGTTTGATTTAACCCTACAAGCGCCAAATAACACTGTAGTGTCGTCTCAGCCCGCCGAGCAAGTGGCAGACAGCACTATTGTATCGTCTGGTTGTATTGAACATTCACTCTCTAAAAATCATCAAATCTTAATGAAACAACTTAATAAATAAAACACTGGAAAGGAAATGTTTTAAACATTCATTTTTGTATTTACGAATTTGTTATAAAACGTATATTTACATATTTAATCATCGTTTAAAATTGTAGTTGTCTAAAACGATGACGTCGTGCAAGAAAACGCAAAGAAAAGACACAAAACTTTTCTAAGGCTCATAATAGTTAGATAGATTTGTTTTGAATATAAGGTCACCTTTGGATTCGTCAAGATTTGAACTTTCTAACACTGCCTTCCAACCATTCGTAACTCTTATAATTTCTTAGATATGGAGTTTTCTGTAAACCCTTACAATTTTACAGTTTTTCAAATAACGAGCAAGGATATTTTATAAGTGATATATCTAGTACAAATCGATATACTAGATACTTTGGTCTTCTAAAACCAAAAACACCTTATTATACCTTTACCTTTTTGGTTTAAACATTTGGGTTTAAATAAATAAATAAAAATATTCTGCTTAATAATACCGTTCTGTTGAAATCGGTCAAACCTACTATACCAGACCTCAAAATAAAATAATTCATCCAATCCAAAATCCCACTAAACGAAATTAGAAAAAACTAAAAATGCCTCCTACAGACCATAACATACTAACACATAACGGACCTTTCACTTGTAGTAAAATACAATATAGCCTAAAATTTGTTACTTCTGTCTTAAATCTTGACTGTGTTATTAAGATGAAAAACAAATAAGTTTTGGAAAATATACTTATCTTATCTTCTAAAGCGAGAGATAATTGTCTGTCTGCTAAATGGATCTGGAATCTCCGTCTAAGGATTTTCGATTTTTTGATTTTATATGGGGCTTTTGGCCACGAGAAATCGATTGGAAATGGTCACCAGTCTGGGAAAATTCGTTTTCTACGTCTTTTTGAAATTTGTCCATTTTAAACAATACAAAGCACAGCTGATGCAAATGTTTTCAATGTCATTACAATAATCATCTGTTTTCTTTTAAACGAAGCACAGCTGATGCAAATGTTTTCAATGTCATTACAATAATCATCTGTTTTCTTTTAAACTGTATTTTATTAGAGGTAAGCCTAATGTTGTATCTATTTATAGTTACCATGGCAACGAATACTTCTGCTAAATAAACATACCCTTTATTTAGTTGTTTAATGTTATAGGCCTAACCTAAACGATGTTCACGGAAATTTGCAATAATAGTTATTGACGTGAGCGAACTAGGCCCTGCTTATAATCGAGCTTTAGCTCGGTCTCCTGGTACTTTATAATAAAAAAGAACATAACAACAACAAAATTGAAAAGTTTTTACCGTCACAAAATTCGAAATCGCCTTGTTTGGTTCATAAAGTTATTCTAAAACACTCCAGTCTTATTTTACTTGGATCTATTGGGTTTAGATTTTCAACCCAAGTTAAGGTGATTAACTTAAATATTCTGCTTAATTACACCGTTTTGTTGAAATCAGTCACGCGTGTGTAACTACTACATCATACCTCTAAATTACATAATGCATCCAAAAAGAAAACCCACAAAAGAAAAATAACATGAACTACAAAGCCCTCTTACAAACTACAAACGTAACACAACCATTCGCTTGTTACTAGAATACAATATAGTCTATAACCTGTCCAGCACAAAATCGCCATAAACCGGACGGTATTCTGAAGGGTGAAATTCTGGGAGAAGCTTTCGCCGTGACGTTGGCAGTCCTGTTGGGAGTGAGAGGGGGAAAGAGGCGCTCTCGCACGGTTCAGTTCAGTGCTCAGTGTGCCCTGAGGGGGAAGGGAAGGGACAACTTTAGACTAGAAACCTAACCTGCTTCCACAGAACAGACGCCAGTTAGACATCGAGACTGGAATGTGTTGTTGAATTCAAGTTTCATAAGTTTGTTGAACGTACAGTGCCATACTGAGTAAATTTACTGTTACAGTTTGTGTTTTTACATAGGCAAATGTGTTTGTGTTGTGTTGGTGCGAAGGGAGGGGTGTTTATTATTTTTGTAACATCATGCAGCATCTAGCTTCTGGACCACGAATCAATACCGGCCGGCGTTATATAAACCCAGCACACGGATTTGTTTAAATACATCTCAAACAGGTATGCACGTCTACATTACTCATATAATAATTGTTTAGTATTTTAAAATTGGGTCAGTTTAATACATCTGTTATACAAATTCGGGTATTTAGTGTGTCAGTAGACTGCAGGACCCCCACCCTTTCTCATCCCTGACCTTTGGTACAGATGGATTCTGCTCAGAAGTGAAGAAAGTTGTTCCTTGAAATATAATCGGTATTTTTTAATGCAGTAGGCCTACATAACATTAAAATGTTTCTAGCTTATCTATAATAGATCCCATATCAATAATAATATATCAATAATGGATATATTGTATCGAGCCGGAATACTTAAACTTTACTATTATATTTACGTTTAAGCTTACATACGAATATGGCCTACGAAATTTGCGAATGTTTATAAAAAACATTTAATTTAGTAATAATTATAGTGTTTTTGTAGGATTTATAATATTAAACCAAGTAGGTTTATTGCAGTTTTATCTGTAATCACTAATACAGAAACATTCAGCTGAATTGATTCATACTGAAAACCAATTATGCAGTTTAGAACCTGTTTTAATTGACCTAATTAACCTAAAAGCATACGTGAATAGTCAACAATTTACTACAGCTGTTGACAAAGCAGATCGGTAAATATTTCGTAATCATTTTGTTTACATATAAACTGAATCTGGCCTTGAACTTCAGTTGTAAAATTTTCTAAGGATTAGGCCTAACATTTATATATTTTCTTCCTTGAGTGTATAGGCCTATTATATCTGAATTTACGCTTATTTAGAGAATTTCCTAGGAAATATGAGCTATGCAGTGATTCTTATGGTGAGATTTAAGGTCGGAAGTAGTCAATGAGCACCAACCATGGTCCCCAGAACACGTGTTTGGTTTTTTTTTGGCAACTCCCGTTATGTGGCCGATGGCTGGGTGCAAACTCTACTGCAAGCGAAGCGAAGTATGTATTTCAAAATCCTAAGCCGCAAGGTCGAGTTAGCCGGAGTTGGAGGCTGCGGTGCAAACAAATTCTACTTACAGTATAGCCTATATTTCGTACTACGTCTTCATGAGTAGAAAAATTTCCCAAATAGTTGGTTGAAACCCTAAAACATATTAAAACTTAATTTTGGAAATTCGCTCAACTTAGGCCTACGTCAGCGGTTCCGCTGCGTGGTCGAATTATTACATTTATCATTTGAAGTATTTTAGCTTAATAATTCGAAACTATAAGTCCAAATTGTTCGTTTGGAGAAGTACTGAACGAACTATTATGAAATTAGACATTTCATAGTTACAAAATGATTAAAGCAAAACGAAAACTCATTAATCTGAAAAGAACGTATTTTAACAGCCTACTATTTGGGATGATTTTCCGCTGACTTATCGCCAAATGTTTAAATAAGGTTTATTCTGTGCATTTATTTTTCAAATAATGTATTTGTAATGCGCTTGTAATACTTCCTTACTTAAAAGGCTTAAGTGGAAAAGAGATCGATTTGGGCGAAATCGTTATTTAATTGCGTGTAACTTAATAGTAATTTTCAATATTTACCCTGTATTCCTTTCATTTATTTATTCATATCTGCGACCGTTGTCGCGTTTATCTGCTAGTTTGCATATACATTTTTAATACTTTCGCATTATTACTCGCATGTCCTACTAAATAATCTTTTCCCTTTTGTCTATACCAGTTGTATTTCGTGTCTGTTAAAAATATACAAAGGTTTAAGAGTGTTTTGAATTTCTTAATGTGTGTTGTTTTAATGTAGTCACTTCATTTTAACTCCTTAAATTAAAGTAATTATAATACATTTTACGGTGTTGGTTACTAAATATTCCTAAAATCAATCAATCGATCACTACGCCAAATTTTGTCCCGATCTATCAAACATGCACAGCGGTCACACATTTACGAATTGGATCAAACATGCCCGCAGATAGAAATTTCTTTATATACTGTAGGCCTACAGTGTAATTCAGGAACAAACAGATAAACTTCCAGGACGGGTTCTACTAGTGAAAATAAAGAAAAAAACTGATTATAACATAAGTTCGAAAATGCTTCGTTTTCAAGTTATCCATCATCTTTTTTCTTTCTTTTTTTTCTAATATCTACTTAATATTTTTGGATGTAGGAAATATATTGAACGCAAATTTTGGAACATATTTGGTATGTCATCTTTTACTCATGTACAAAATGTTTTTAATATACTGTACTTTCAAAATGACGTCCTTTTAATTTTTTTTTATGTAAAATATCTTGAAAACTGTCAACTTTACAAACAAATTTCAAGGAATGACCTGGCTACAGTTTCACGTCTTCAAAATGCATCAGACTTGTAATATACCGCCTCGGACTTGTTTTTTCTTAAACAGTTTATTTCGCTTATTTTTATAATAAATGTTTAGTCAGGGGATGAAATAAAACGTAAAGCAAATTTAATAGACGAGTGCTAACTTCGGACTTGTACGTAGATCTTTACATTACCGCTTCGTCAACTTATTGTTTTGATTTATTGTTAATAGGCTGGGGCCACACGGTCCGGTTTCTCGGGATCCCGAAATTCGGGATGAAATTGTTGCGGACACACGGTCCCGGCAAAACTCACTTCCGCCCTTAAAACACTGCCTATAATATTATTCAGTTCAGGACTTTACACTTAGTAGGAACATAAAAACTTGTGTTTTCAAAACAAGAATTTGAAATTTATATATATTCTTATACAGTTCTAGGCCTATTTAGAATTAAATTACAAAACTTTTGTACATTTTTAAAAAATTACAAAAAATGTTTACTAATTTTTATGTGGGCCTAAAGTTAAACTTTTTTCTTTCGTTACTTGAGCAATTTTTGTTTCTTGAGCAACTTTGTAATATAATTAATAATTTTTTTACTGGCACATATGAATTCTTTGAACCTTTCTCTACAAAAAAGCTATGGGAAACTTTTGGATTGGTTTATAATTAATGTATTTGGTGAATTTTTGAAAATGTACTTGCAACACGCATTGAAATGGCTTGGCATATCAAAAAATTAACATCGACAATTGTAGGGTTAAAAATCTATTTTTCATTTTTAGTTTATATTTTTGAAAATTATTATTAATTATATGATTTAAAATCATTATGCATTGCAATACTTAACCTAAGCCATTGTAGACTATACGCAATCTCGCATTTAGGTTGGGTGGATACTTTGTTGATAGCAGTAGGTAGAGTAAAGTTACTGGCGTGTTTATTAGCGAATTTCCATTGGAAAAATGAGCTATTGCAGTGGCCCTTATGGTAAGACCCAAGGTCGGGAGTAGCAAATGAGCACCGATCATGGTCCCCAGAACACGTTTTAGGGTGTCATTAAAAATCATATATATATATATATATGTATATGTATGTATATATGTGTTCGCACTCTAGCGACCGCATTTTAAGTCCGGTTTGGTCCAAATTTGGTACACGTGTTGGTTGTCTATGTCGCTCGGAAGAGTTCCTTAGCCACAAAAATCCAACAACCGGAAGTACGTTTTTGACCGGAAGTAACTATTTTTTGAGATTTTTACTACAACAATGAAATATTTTTAGAGTTTTTTCTAAAAATATAAATGTAGGATGTTATTCTGCACATTTTGTTTTTTTACGCGACCTTTTAGCTCGCTTGGTTCCCCCAAAATCGACCAAAACGTAAAATACCATAAAAGTACCCGGTTCGAAGCCAAGTGTTGCAAACTCGCGAGGACACTAGGAGGAAACAAATTCAACTAATATATTGCGTACACATAGGCAGCTGTTCAACGCCTCCGTGAGTAAACCTATTTCCCAAATTGTTGGTTGAAACCCTAAAACATAGGCATATAAACTTAATTTTGGAAATTTGCTCAACTCACGTCAGCGGTCCAGCTGCGTGGTCGAATTATTTATACTTGCCTTAGCAATCCTTTTAGAAGTCTTTATATCGTTTACAGCTGTTTCACCTTTTCATATTCAGGCATCATCAGAACGAATACACAAAAAACACTTCGTGAAAAATAGATTTTTAACCCTACAATTGTCGAATTTTAATTTTTTGATATGCCAAGCCATTTCGATGCGTGTTGCAAGTAGATTTTCAAAAATTTGCCAAATACAGTAATTATAAACCAATCCAAAAGTGTTCCATAGCTTTTTTGTAGAGAAATGTTCAAGGAGTTTATATGTGCCAGTAAAAAATGTATTAATTAGGCCTATATTACAAAGTTATTAGCTCAAGAAACAAAAATTGTTCAAGTAACGAAAGAAAAAAGTTAAACTTTAGGCCTACATAAAAATTAATAAACATTTTTTTGTAATTTTTTTAAAAAATGTACAAAAGTTTTGTAATTTAGTTCTAAATAGAACTGTATAAAAATATATATCAATTTCAAATTCTTGTTTTGAAAACACAAGTTTTTATGTTCCTACTAAGTGTAAAGTCCTGAACTGAATAATTTTATAGGCAGTGTTCTAAGGGCGGAAGTGCGTTTTGCCGGGACCGTGTGTCCGCAACAACTTGATTCCGAATTTCGGGATCCCGAGAAACCGGACCGTGTGGCCCCAGCCGTCACACATCAGTAAAAGTTGTACCCAACGTTTGATTTAATAACATAATGATGTCCATACATTGGATTATGTCGGATAGATAATACTGCCAGACTACGGGAAGTTGGCAACGGTTCATATTCCGGTAGACACAATGCATTTGCTATGCTTTCGCTGTACTTCTGTTACCCAAACTGGAATGTGCAGACTATTGTTAGGAATTCCTAGAGAATGAATGGCTTGTGTAGCTGTTCGGACAACGGTAATATCGGAACAGTATTGCGCACTATAGCAGTTGCTTATGGCAGTGTTGTAGGGAATGAAACGTTTTTATTATTAATTTGTTGTTTGTGACCAGGGCCAGATTTAAAGTTTGGACGCTCTTAGGCCCGAGAGTGTTTGCCGCCCTCTCTTTATACTAACTGCAGTAGTCCGACAATTATCCTCAAGAAAATAATCTTTTTATATGACTATATATATTATCATGAATTATTATGATTAATATGATTAATATGATTATGATTAATATTATTATTATTATTATTATTATCACAATTATATCATTTCTTATTATTATATATTTTTATAATCTGTAGTGTACACATAACATTTACATTCCATAAAACCGGCTCTGAACAGAAAAAACGTCAGTTCTCTAACTTCAGACTAATTTTCAAAAATAGCCTGTTCCGGATCGGTTTTCATCAGCAACGCGTGAACAAATTGTACGTTTTTTTTTAGAATCTGCTTTATAAATAAATAATAACAAATAAACAAAGGTTTAAAATAAAGACAAATCAGAGAATGCGTTAGCCGATTTTTCATTTTTTGACCCCACAAATTCATGTTTTTTAAAGGGCTTTAATTTGATGTATCACAAGCTATATGTGTACATTACACATTTTTGAGTTGAGATTGTAAGAACGGAAGGGCTTTATGGGATTTGGAAAATAGGTTTTCTGAGATTCTCACTAAGTGTGAATAACTATCCTGACATCAGATTTTTGATATTTCTTTCCTTCTTTTACTATACCATAGGCTAAAGTTATAAAAATAGCGAGTTATTTGAGCGTAGTGAACGAATGTGTCAGCCTATTTTTATGTTCTTACCAAAGAAATCCATGGCTTTCTAAAGAGCTTCAATTTGATGTATCACAAGCTATATGTGTCCATTACAAATTTTTGAGTTGAGATTGTAAGAACGGAAGGGCTTTATGGGATTTGGAAAATAGGTTTTCTGAGATTCTCACTAAGTGTGAATAACTATCCTGACATCAGATTTTTGATATTTATTTCCTTCTTTTACTATACCATAGCCTAAAGTTATAAAAATAGCGAGTTATTTGAGCGTAGCGAACGAATGTGTCAGCCTATTTTTATGTTCTTACCAAAGAAATCCATGGCTTTCTAAAGAGCTTCAATTTGATGTATCACAAGCTATATGTGTCCATTACAAATTTGTTAAATGGGTTAGGACGCACAGAGATAAGGTTCCCCTTGACGGTGAATAACTGTCCCGCGATCAGATTTTGCAACTATTAAATAATATAAAGTTATAAAAATGACAAATACCATTTTTGAGTTCAACTAACGAATAAGTTAGCCGATTTTTATTTTCTTGGATCACAGACATTTTTCGCTTATAAAGAGCTTTAATTTGATGTACCAGAACCGCAGATAAAAGAACAAGTTTCTTTTATCTGTGACCACAACCCATGTGTGCCCGTTACACATTTTTTGAGGTAGGGTAATAGGAGAGGAAAGGTTTTTTTGTAAATAGGTCTTATAAGATTCCCACTAACGGTGAATAAATATATTCTAAGACCAGATCTTGGATATTAATTTCCGACTAGTATTAAATAGGCTACTAAAGCGTAGAGAACGAATGCGTCAGCCAATTTTTATTTTCTTACTACAGAAATTCATGGTTTTTAAAAAGCTTCAATTTGATGTATCACAAGCCATATCTGTCCATTAAAAATGTTTTAATGAAGTGGTAGGAGGGGGCGGGGTTTTGGGGATTTGTTAAATAGGTTTTCTTAGGTGGAAGACCTTAGACGGCGAATAACTGCCTCGAGATCAGATTCTGTATACCCCTTTCCATTTTTTAAATAATAGAGTTGGTAAGTTTTCAAAAAAAATCGCCCTGTATAAACACCAAGTAAAAGTACAATGTATTATTTCTTTCGCGATTAAACTATCCGATCCATTATAATCCTATCAAAGAAATCGATTTTAACCACATTTAGTCAGTTTTCATAGTCTTTGTACATTAGTTAAACAATGTGATATAATATCGTACACAATTATTTAATGCCAGAAAAACTCTTTCAATTTTTAGTAAGCTTACCTAAACTCTTACTTTTTTTAATTCGGTGCCTAGTAATAAGCGTTTCTTGAAAAAACCCGTATTTCCGCCCCTGCCTGACCAGCGCTTTCGCCTTTTCACAAAGGGCAAAATTATAACGGTCGTGCAATAATATACAATTTCTGTACAGTTATTAGTTATGTTTATTCATAAACATAAACAGATGAGAACTTTCGCAAATATTTGAGATAACCTTATTACTGATTACATTGTGGAATTCAAACGATTGCATATAGTACATACAACTCGGCCAGCTGATTGTTGGACCATTAGGTTATTTATAATTACCATATGGTTAATTTGCTGATCCATTCAGATGAATAACTAACTATACAAGCCTCGTAATACGACAATACTACAGATTAGTATTAACTAATTGATTTGTTGCTTCCACTTTCTTAATGCAGATTAATAGATTTTGATAAGATAACTAATATACTCGTACAAATATTACTTTTGTTGGTATATGTAGCTGTAGTTATGTTCATTTGTTGATATCTATATTTACATGTAACTTTTGTTTTTAATTCTTGTTACATTTAAATATATATCTTTTGTTGGTAATTATCTGTTGATATGGTTATTTGTTGACATCTCTCCTTAATATTATGTCAGTTTTGTTGGTAATTCTTGTTAAATATATTAATTGTTTTGGTAATTAGGCCTAGCTGTAGATATGTTCGTTTGTTGATATCTTCTCTCGTTACATATGTTACTTTTGTTGATAATTGTTTTTATAAATATTCCTTTTGTTAGTAACTAGCTGTATATATATGTTAATTTTTGATAATTCTTTTTACAAATCTACTGTATTCCTTTTGTTGATAATTAGCTGTAGATATATTCATTTGTTGATATCTCTCGTTACATAATATAATATGTTACTTTTAAATAACACTGATTTACCTTATTTAGGTTCCACCACGTGATTTTCTATTTGAAATCGCACTTACGCGTTTCAGAGCATGTGCTCCAGCTTCAGAGTATATAAAATCACTCACTATCGAGATCGTTATACATTAAAATTAACAAATAATTACAGACAAAACATAACACATAAACATATAAATTAACGCGAAGAACTACGTGCGTATCGTGCCAATGCCCTCTTGTTATATGAGTTGTCCTAGGGCATTCACACGATACGCACGTAGTTGTTCGCGTTAATTTATATGTTTATGTGTTATGTTTTCTCCGTAATTATTTGTTAATTTTAATGTATAACGGTCTCGATAGTGAGTGATTATATAGGCTACTCTGAAGATGGAGCAGAGATGCTCTGAAACGCGTAAGTGCGATTTCAAACAGGAAGTCACGTGGTGGAACCTAAATAAGGTAAATCAGTGTTATTTAAAACATTTGTGACTTGGATTCCAAAAAACATGAATCTTAAATTATGTTACTTTTGTTGATAATTCTTGTTACGAATATTCCTTTTGTTGTTAATTAGCTGTAGATATGTTAATTTGTTGATATCTCTCGTTACATTTATTCCTTTTGTTGACAATGTACCAAGAACTGTCATTAAAAGAAATACACATTTTATGTTACCTTGCGTTACAACAAAAAAGGAAACCCATCGATAAAAGAACTTGTTTGTCAAGTAATTTGGTATACAAAATGTTCGGTTTGGTCAACCAAGTTTATAAAGTTATGGCCGAAAATATGGTATTGCTGAGGAAGAGTAACACCTTCTTCAAAGCACGCAATCAAGAGCCTTTAGTTCGATTTGTCTCTTTACAGACGCGCTGAATTGCCAAACAAACAAATTAATAACTTTTTCTTTGCCCGTTTCCAACTTCTTTTAATTTTCGGTTTCCTTCATTTCCAGTAATGGTTCAACTTAAAAAAACATGTAAACCCATGGGCCACAATAATTACACGGAGGGTTTGAAGGCTCATGGTTTATTGTTTTGTGTTTTTCTTTACGGCAGGGAACCCCAAACGTTGCCTAAACACAATACGTTTCTCCTTGCGTGCTAGTGAAACTAAAACCTCGCAGACAATGCGTAACCCTATAAACAGATGTTTTAGCTACAAGGTGTTTCAAGGTCAACCGACATTTTTCAATTACCTTCCACCAAGTATAGGCGCAACAATGTGGAATATTTCTGTCTAGCTTGCGAGTGAATTGTAAATGCTAGCCGACATTTAGTTCGCTACCCACGGCGCAGTGGATTTGTGCCAGATCTTTATTGATACATGGTAAACAAATCCCGCGTTTACTGCATGTTTGGTTGGTTTAGGCTTAACAGTTGAGTTAATACAGATGCCTAACACAAGCTTTGTTTCATCAAGCAGAGTCTCTTTAATTTTAATTCTTTTAATCCAAACAATGTTATTCACAATTCTGTATATTGGTATAAACTGTGTAGAAAAAGTCTGGAAACAGCTAAATTTCTTGGCTGCTAACAAAGATAGAAACGTGTTTGATTTCACATTTAAAGGAATGAGTATGATAACATCAGAATGTTTTCCAATATGGACTCCAGTCAAATCGTTTCCGGGAAAAACTGAAAAAAGATCAAACATTTTGAGGTTTTTTGGGATTTTTGTTATGAAGCCATATCCGTGGGAAATACCAAAGTTGAAATTCGGTTTCAGCACTCCAAAAAACATATAGATCGAGTGAGAAAAAACTTAAATATTAGTTTCCTCGCCAAACTGGAAGTACCAACCTACCATACTGGAAACTTGTATACCGTTTGACTAATTTAAACTTTCAAATTTCTTATTGAAACCATTTTTTTTTTGTATTATTTTGCTGTTAGATTTTGCACATCCTAGTCTTACAAACTTTCTATTTACTGCATTTTGTTAACAACCTAACCGTTTTCGAGTAAATTCAATTTGAAGTTTGGATTTTTAGATTTTTGAAAGGTTTGGAAAATATAGTTAGCTTAGTAGGAGATAAAACAATAATTCTTATTTTGAAAGTTTTTATTAAAGTACACATTTAATAAAAATTAATGGTTTCAGATTGCCAGAAGAAATACAAATTAAGGCAATTAAAATATAATTTATTGTATAAGTTTAGTACTGTACTTTTTATAGTGTGACGTAATTAAAACATGTAAATTCAAGAATTTTTTAAAGTAGGTTTATCTATAACCTTAAAAACCGAAAATCAAAATTTCAAGTAAAATTTACACGAAAACGATTGGGGTTTTAAAACAATTCCACGAATTTTTGTTTTTTTTTAATTAGGTGTAAAATTAAAAAACGTAGGCCTAATACGAACTTTGGGTTTCCTTAAAATTGGCTGCCATATTAGCAAAATGGTGGATGTAATCACAATTTTAAACTATCAAACTATACAAAATGAACATTGTTTTAAAAGAGAGGTCTAATACTTTTCCATCTGTGTGAGAAACTGAAAGCTACCCGTCTTCAGACTTATTTACCCTCTGTGTAAAGCTCAATCGTTATCAACTCCTATAAAAGCGAGTTTACGTCCGTATGTGATTAACAATACAGGGTGATTTTTTTAAATGGGCCACCATTGGCATCTCAGAAACTATAAAAGTTACAACAATCTTTAAATGAGGGACCTTTTCTACTTTTTTCCTTTCATTAAAACTACAATATTAACATTTTCAAAAACTCCGCCATTTTTCCAATATGGTGGCCAACTTTTGAATTTCTTACGGAAACCCCTATTTTTTATGACGGATTTGGATTTTACATGCAATTTTAAGACTTTTTTATTCTTGGTGTTTTTTTTTGATAAACTTAACCGTTTAGCCGCTAGGAGCGCTGAAAGTTTCAGAAACTCTTATTTTAACATTTATTAAAGAGGCATGTTTTACCATTTGCAAACAATAAAATTTAACTCAAAGGGTAATATTTTGTACAATGGAAAGTTAAAAAGCTGATGTAATTTCACAAATACTTAATTTTATACAAAAAATTTACTTAAATTACTGTTTGAAAAATCACCTCTCCTACCCCACCCTACAAGTCACAGTGAATCTGTTTAATAATTTAAATATGTTTGTGAGAAAGTATGTGCCAGTTCCTGGTACCGTTTATTTAACAGTAATTTAAGTAGGTTTTAGTAAAAAATAAAGTATTTATGAAATTATAACAGCTTTTTAACAATCCACTGTACAAAATATTGCTCTTTGAGTTAAATTTTATTGTTTGCAAATAAATGGTAAAACATGCCTCTAATAATTGTTGAAATAAGAGTTTCTGAAACTTTCAGCGCTCCTAGCGGTTAAACGGTTAAGTTTATCCAAAAAACATTAAGAGTACAAACGTCCTAAAATTGCAATTAAAATCCAAATCCGTCATAAAAAATAAGGGTTTCCATTAGAAATTCAAAAGTTGACCTCCATATTGGAAAATGGCGGCCATTTAGAAATATTTTACCTACATATTTTTTAATTTCTCATAAAACAAGGAAAGGTTTCCCATTTAAAGTTTGCTGTAAAATAATACTTTCTGAGATCTCAATGGTGGCCCAATTAAAAAAATCACATAAAATAGAAAATTTTTGAGAGGCTGTAGGTCATAAACGGTTGGGTTTAGGAAAAAATACAAAAGAATAAAAATGTCTTAAATTTGTATCCTTAATCGAAATTCAACATAAAAAACGGGGGTTTCAATTTGAAAAAATGAAGTTAGCCGCCATATTGGAAAAATGGCAGAGTTTTTGGAAATGTTAATATGGTATTTTTAATGTAAGGGGAAAAGTAGGGAAGGTCCCCCATTTAAAGATTGTTGTAACTTTTATAGTTTCTGAGATGCCAATGGTGGCCCATTTAAAAAAATCACCCTGTATATTATAACAGCTGATTTCACCCATCATCTGAAATACCTTATCAAATCCTAGCGTGTATTATACTTTTCGGTTTTGTTTACAACTTCAATCAATAATATAATTTCTTGTGAAGTTGATTTTTTCAAAATTTGAGTTATAGAACTAATGAAGGTGTTATAATATTTCATTTGAAGTTATAAAATGAAAAATAATACAACCGGAATTTTATCACAATATATTCATTTATTATACTACAAATTTAAAGAAGATACACCCATTCGTTTAACTTCGGAAACATTCATACATCTTCGTATAACATATTCCATTATTAATTTATTTATTATAATTTTATTATATATCAATATTAAATGAAAGCAATTAAAAGATAATATTTTAATCTTTATTTTGATATATAATAATATCCGCTACATAAACACAAAATTTTAACAAATATTCCTACATTATTATAAAATCATGTATAAATAACTTAATTCTTATAATTGTATACATTTACCGAGTTAAAAATCAATTCAGCATAGTTAGGTAGGCCTACATAAAGTTTGTTGTTTTTAAATAGTATTTTTTAAATGTTGTATTTCTGATGTGTATCTAATTAATCTGCCTGTGATTTTTCACGTTGCTTACTGTTTATATTGCCTTTGAAATGATTATAAATTATGCTCCATTCAGTTGTTTATTAGTTAAGAATTTGTTCACCAATTTTGAGTAGTATTTACCTCCTCCTGCTCGCTTCGCTCATCAATCCTCTCGGCGGCGAAGTAAATGCAAATAGATTACTGAATACTATATATTTCAGGGGAATGACCTTGATGAAACAAGTGCACTTGGATCGCGTTAGGTGCACTTGGTGGGGGTAGCGGGGCGCAGGGCCAGAGTTTTTGCGTAACTGGCAGGAATTGTTTTATATAATGGATAGATAGCCTAATTATTTACTGTAGGCTTATATAGGCTACAGTTTGAGAGACTAGGGCATACAGCTATCTGCATTTTTAACAACCTTTTGAATTTTGAAGATTAACTGTTGAAATTTGCCGGAACTTGTTCATTAACTATTAAATTTTGATTAATGATATTTGCTTATATACAAGACTAAAACATGATATCCAGTTGAATTACTTGAACATAGGAAAACAGGACGTCTTTCTATCATCTAATGATTATACATTAGAATTGCCTGGAGAATTTACTGTCGCATGGAAATTGTGAAAATAAAATATAAGATCGCCGTTACATTGTAATCACGATAGAGCGTCTATACAGCTAACGTTCTCAAGATTGACTCCGCTCACCGTGTTTGATGGATTACTCGAGTGATATTGCAAACCCTTAGGTAATATATTGCTTTATTACAAAACGTAATTTAGAATCTTACAGCACGAATGAAATGAAGGATGTATTAGACATGCTAACCATATAAGATAATCTACGTGGCCATGTTGTGTTGATTAGAATACTTATTCATTGACAGTTTGCACATACAATGTAATTTTCAGTCAGGTGTTGCAGACGTACTCAATGGTTGACTAACCCAGGAATGCCAACATTACCTGAAACAAAGGTCAACAATATTAATAATTGATAATCACAACTTCGTTTTATTTTGTTGGTGTTAATCACCATTTACATTTACTCTGCCTGAGGTCAGGGAAATATGTTTCATATCTGATATCATTGAGATCCCGGTGATGCTAAAAATGAGTGGTCTTTCTTTATTCCAGCTTGTCGCAATACAAGCTTTTACAACAGTTTGTTCATAACCTCTCCAATAGTATGCTAAAATTAAAATTAAATACTTTTTAGTAAGTATGTACTACAAAAGTTGCATATTTTTGTGTTACCAGTTGGAGATATTCTAAAAATTTGACTTTTATTTTTAAATAAAATGTTATTTACGATAGTAATCTGTATTTTATATTTAAATGAGCCTAGTCAGTTCTGGTATTTAGCCCCACATACTTGATCAGCTATGAGCCAGTAAGAGCTAAAAACAACGTTTTCTGACAGTTTGTTTCTGATAACTCTAAACGAACGTGTACATTAATATCAAGTTTCGAGGTACATTTTACCTGAAATATTGGCTAGGAAAAATAGTATACCCATTGCACACAAATAACCAAATACTATTGTTTTTTGTTTTTTTAATAGTTACACATTTCACCCCTTGGATATAATTAATCGAAATGCAATTGGGTTTTTTCTTGTAAATCGCCTAAGAATAATATGCGCCAAATTGGAGCTCTCTAGCTTAGTGAAATAAATTGTATACGGGTAACACCATTTATTTAAGGAGTTAACCTCATGTTAACATCTTAAATATAAGTAATAGAAATATTTGCACGACCTTAGCTTCTACTTGTGCTAATTAATCATTATGCCAAATTTAGTAACGATTCGGCAAACGGCTTGGGCGTGCACAGCGAACACACACACATTGGAACAGACTTGTCTTCTTTATCAAACAGGAAGATTTTTGAAAACTTCTATTAATAAAAGAAATGAATGACACACAATTTGATCTCGGAACAGTCATCGGCCGTCAAGGTGAACCATGCAAAACATATTTACAAAATCCCGAAACCCCCGTCCCCCTGAATTTCTGTCGTAAGGAAATAAAATTCTGCTAACGCATTCGTTCACTGTACTCAAAAATATTATTTTCATAGCTTATTTTTATAAGTTTACATTAATTTAAAGACGAAAAGAGATACCCAAAATCTGTTCTCGGAATAGTTATTCATATTTAATGAGAACCTTATACAACCTCTTTCCTAACACACAAGGACAACAATTTATGATGAACACTCATGACTTGTGATACATCTTTCTTATCAGGGCATAAGATAAGGAGTTCCTTGTTATCATACTGTGGTCAGTTATAAACTTGACTCTTGTTTATTTAAAGCTGTTAACATTGTCCATACTTAAAGCGTGAACTTTGTAATAAATTACTATTTTCAAAGTTCGGTCACCTTTTTTCCTTATAAAATTCTAAAAAATAATTTACAAAATATCATTTTTCAGCGTAGAAAACGAATGCGTTATCTGATTTTTATTTACTGACGAAAGAATTTCACGGGTTTTAAATGGCTTCAATTTTATGTATCACAAGCCATATGAGCCCAATACCGGTTTTTGAGATAGGTAGGGTGGTAGGAGAATAGGGGTGATTTGGGATTTTTTTAAATGTGTTTTTAAGGCTCCTCTTGACGGTGCGTAACTGTCTCGAGATGAGATTTTGTATATCTCTTTAAGTTTTTAAAAAAAATAATAGACATGGGAAATTTCCAAAAAATCTCCCTGTATGTAGATGTTTATTTTACTTTTAATATTACATTTTGTACCAAAGAACCTATGATGCTCAGTAAAGTCTAAATTATCCACTAGTGAGAGTTTTTTTTTCAAATAGTATTAGTAATTTTTTAGATGACTCAGAAAATCCTCACAATCAAAGTTTACCTGTTTATAATTGCACAGTCAAAGCGTAGGTTAGTAGACATTACATGTTGAACTATTATCACGAAATGTCCAACAAACTTTCCCTCTCGGTGTATGGTCGCGTGTCGTCTAACTATACTGACAATTTGCTCGGCATGAACTACACCGGTGCTTCATCAGAGCAGTGGCCTGTTTCACAATGTTACTAATATTATTAGGAAAATTATTTCACGTTAGAATAATTCGACCACGCAACTGAAACGCTGATGTGAGTTGAGCGAATTTCCAAAATTAAGTTTATATGATTTTAGGGTTTCAACCAACTACTCACGAAGGAGCAGAATAGCAGAATTTGTTTGTACCTAAGCCTTAAGCTTCGACTCACACGCTCCTTCGTTCCACTCTTTTTGCTCCTCGACCTTGTTGCCTTGGGTTATGGACTGCTTCGCTTCGCTCGCAGGATAAAAACCCGGCCGTTGGACTCGGATCAGAAGATGCCTCCACGGTAAAATCCCTCGTGTGGATTTGAAATTTTTAATCTGGTACTTTTATGGTATTTTACGTTTTGATCGATTTTGGGGGAACCAAGCGAGCTATTCGATCGTGTAAAAAAAACAAAATGTGCAGCATAATATTCTACATTTTTTTAAGATAAAACCCCAAAAATGTTTCATTTTAGTACGAATAATCCTAAAAAAAAGAATTATTCATATAAAAAAAAACGTGCTTCCGGTTGATAGATTTTTTGGCTAACAAACTCGTCCGATCGACTTGGATAAACAAAGTTTATACCAATTTTTAAACAATTTGGACTTAAAATGCCGCCGTTAGAGTGCGAAACGTTTAATGACACCCCAAAAAGTGTTCTGTGGACCAGGATTGGACCTCATTTACTACTCCCGACCTTAGGTCTCACCATAAGGGTCACTGCAATAGCTCATCTTTCCTATGGAAATTCGTTAGTAAAAGATTTCTACAAGTAAAATATTCAATTAACAAATCAGCTGATTAGACAAGGCAACTGTAAAGGGTACTTGTGTAGGTACCGTAAGTGTAATGATTAATTTGGAAAGAAGAAACAATACGTCACTTTTTTAGCGAATTTCCACATGAAAGATGAGCTATTTGCAGTGACCCTTATGAAACCTAAAGTCTGGAGTAGTAAATGAGCACCGAACCACCGATCGTTAAAAACTATATATGTGTTCGAACTCTTAACAGCTGCAATGTCCGTCCGATTTGATTCAAATTTGGTACACACGTTGATTTTCTATGTCGCTTGGACGAGTACGTCAGCCAAAAAATCCAACAACCGGAAGCACGTTTTTTGACCGGAAGTAGGCCTAATTTTTGTTTAGATTTTTGTACTAAAATGTAATTTTTTGGAGTTTTATCTAAAAAATATAAATATATAAGATTATTCTGTACATTTGTTTTTTTGCACGATTTTATAACCCGTCTGGTTTCCTTAAAATCGATCAAAATTTAAAATACCATACAATCACTACCTGTTCCGTATGAGCGGAAATAATGCTTTACGATAAAAACTTTCTCTGGAGAAGTTAAATATGGGTTTTTCTTAATTTGATGACTATTGTTGGGAGAGTTGATGTAAAAACTCTAAAATCAGTTTTTTTTAATGTTAAGTCAGTCTTGTTTAATCCCATACCTAGCGACCCCACTGCCATACTTTAAATTTAAATCTTTAAATTAAAAAAAACGGTACTCACCACGTGACCCTTAACTGCAGCCGAGAGGTATTGGCAAGTTAACTGTAAGGACGAGGGTAAAAAGAGTCTAATTTTGAGTTCAACTTGGAAAACAGTACGGTTGTTTATTGACTGAAACTGATTACTCTTTTATTATACAATCTAGACATCTGTGTAGAATAGTTTTCATCTGTTGCTAAATGTAGGCCTAAATTAATAACACTTTTTGTAAAACAATTAAAAATTTGTTTACGTCCACATGACGTTACAGAATGCGGAACTTGCACGCTTGCATTGTAACAATCTACGAGTAGTATTGTTTGGACTTTTCGCAGCAAAACAACAGCATTTTGTAATGTACAGCCATATTATGTATAAATGCAGTCACTGCTGACATTATTTGGAGCGGAAACACGAACCTTTCGAGTAGTAAATTGTAAGTTCGGTTGCTTGACCTCAAGCACGCGTGTTGTATCCTGTACGAATTGCGTCATGGCCTCCTGGACAGCTATCGGGGAAACACTTCATAAACCGACAGAAACAAGTGCGGACAGTGATAAGTACATAAAGTGTTTTATAATTTGAATTAATGTAGGCCTACACCAAAAGAGAATACGATAATAAGAATTGTTCATGTACAGTATCTATCAATCCTTGTTTAATGTAGGTACAGTATTTCAAATTATAAAATATTTTATAAAAGTATGGCTCACTTCGAACATGTATCACTTTGTATTGCCTTACAGATTATGACTTCAGAAGACATGGTGATATTTTTAAATGTGTCACTGTTGGAATCTCAGATATTCAATTCAAAGAAAAGTTTAAAAGGGGTTTTCTCCTTAATTCTATTAATATGGGCAATAAAACCCAATTTTAAAAATTTTAATAAAAGGCCTTCATTTTACAATACTGTATGTCAACTTTAAAATTTCTTATAGAAATCGCAATTGTTGATTCCGTTTATGGATTTAACACATAATTCAAAGACATTTTTATTCTTTGTATTTTATTTACAAACATAAACGTTTTCGTATAAATTGTACTTGAAATTTCGATTTTCGAAAAACTTAAGCAACGTGGGTACAGCCCAGGCAATTTAGACTTTTGCTTCCTGAAAAATATGCTAAAACTGGAAATGATTTTAGTCCACTTTGGGCATCCCAAATAAGAGTAGTAGTTTGCGCCCTGCTCAGAAACTGTCGCAAACTTATATTACTCTTATTTGGGATGCCCGAAGTGGAGGAAAATTATTTCCAGTTTTAACATATTTTTCAGGAAGCAATGTATTTTCGGTTTAATTTGTTTGGGCTAGGAAGGAGTTACAAAATAATTCCCATTTAAAAGATTTATGAAGTTACACTCTGCCCCACATAAAATTTCGGGCCCGGGACCCAATATTTGAAACGGGCCTTTACTATGGAATAAGTAGACTATATGTGTTTTTTATCACCTTCCGCCAAGAATAGGTTTTATTTTTTGTTATTTTGGCAATCTCTGTGGTGTTGTGTTGTCCTTGTGATTATAATGAAACAAATATAGTGTAGTCCTACTGGATAAGGTCCTAAAAATAAAAACTATCCTAAACTACAATAAGATACATTTTTACTTTGTGATGATACTAAAAGTAAATTAATAAAAACATTTACATTAACACTAAACTGGAAAATTTGCAGGTTTTTTTTCTGACTGACCTGGCCAAATTTTTTCAGAAAATTCAACAGTTTTTGCCAGTTAATTTTTTAAAATGGCTAAAACAGCCAAGTAATTGAGTCGATTTTGGCCAGTTGAGTTTCTCTGCCACGATTTTAGAGAGTTGACCAGCCCACTTAAGGATCTCTCAGTAGTAGAAACTGTTACCGGGACTTTGCGACTAAACTTGTTCAGGTGCACAAATTTACAAAAATAGATTCAAGCCTTTTCTCATTGATGGAGTTTAAAAGTTTAAATATGTCGTTTTCTGAGTCAAACACCGTAACATGGACACTCCTCATAAGCATTAGGCTATTCCTTTAATTTAACCATCACTTAGTCTTCAGGCTTGCTTTTAATTTGAGTTCAGTGCTATTCAAGTCATTGAAAGTCAGAATTGGAGAACACAGATCATATATCACTTAAGAAGTGGCAAACTTAGTTTTCAAATCAGCCATGACAAAGTCCAGCACAGAAAAATTACAGATGATTTAAACTCATTTGTTGTTTCTTCTTCTCTTCAAATTAGTTTTCTTCTGCATTTGGTCACGAATCTTCCTCTTGTGTCTTCTCTTGGTCACGAAGTGGGTTGAGATGCCTGCAGCTTCAGCAACTACTTTAGAATCTCGCAAAATGGTCTCCCAGGAATCTCTTAACTCTCTTAAGTAACCTCATTGAATAAGTAATGATGAGTTGGGATTTGACATTTAGGGACATTATCAGAGCCTAATATGCGAAATTTGCATGTCTGTCTAACCACATACTCTGTTTTCCACCCCCTGCACCGCTACTTCATTTTATGAAGTACTTTGAATGAATGTACTTCCATGGTTTCATGGTTGCAGTTGGTTGTAAAAGCATAATGTTTCTAAAATAAATGGTTGCAGATATCACTATTTGTATTTTTATTTTCAAAGTTTTTTTTAACATACCCCAATAGAAAAACAGGCACGCACGAGCACCGGGTGCCCTTTCGGCCCGGGACCGGGACCTACAGGTCCACTTGGACCCCTTGTGGTGACTATAAAAAGTGCACATTTTTATTAAACAAGTTTATTTTAATAGTTATATTAAGGTTTAAAGTTTTTCACAGATAACTTTTTAATTTGCAATTTGCATGGTTAGTCAAACGTCTTTTAAGTGGGAATTATTTTGTCAGTCTTTATCCCCAAGTTACTAAAGCCTTTCAAAAATCGAAAAGTCCAATTTTCATGGAAACAGTTGGGTTTATTAAAAAGCGCATAGAATAAAAAAGTCTTAAAACTATTTCTAAATTCTATAAAAAGGGTCTCTATAAGACATTAGTAAAGCACCCGCCATATTGGAAGATATACGCAGATAATTCTCCGTGAGTAGACCACTTTCCGAAATAGTTGGTTGGAGCCCTAAAACATATAATCTTATTTTTGAAGTCAGCGGTCCGAGCGACTTAGAAAACCAACGTGTTCTGGGAACATGATCGGTGCTCATTCACCACACTTGACCTTAGGTCTCACCATAAGAGTCACTTCAATGTAGCTCATCTTCCCTATGGAAATTCGCTAATTAGTATAATACGTTAAATGATCAAGCAAATTTTATTATGGTTGTTAATTACAACGCCCGAAAAGTTCAAATTGTGCTACAATATTTTAAGAAAATTTTAACAGTAACAGTTTATGTGTTTAGATTATTGAGAAAATATCAGTGAGGTAGTGGAGAGTACGTTTTACTGCATGTAGTCCGATCTAATCAGATAAAATGGCATCGAAGATTGTAGTCATGCAATACAACCGTAATCTGCCACGTCGTCGAATTGTTAGCTTATCATAGCAACATGCAGAAATCTGATCTGCACCATCAGCAGGCAGGATATCGACAAGGAGGAGGAATACATTTGTCCCAGGCCCCGAGGTTCTGGTGAATGTTCAATAAATTATTTTAGTTTTAAACATTACCTAATATGAATAATATTTTGATTGTTTCCACATCTCGTCTGGAATTTTATGTTTGGAAACTATACCAATCAAAAAACAAATACAAACTTTATTAGTCAGTTCTTATGATAAAATTACATGTGCTCTCTGTGGTTGTGTGAGGTTACCACCTAACACTATTGATACATACAATACAAAACTTAATAATAGTAATAACATTATGTTAATGGCTATGTTCATATCCATTATTAAAATATTATGGAAAGTGAAAAATAAAATCTTTCAAAAAAGATAAAAAGCAAATATGTGTTAAATATTAAACAAAAACAGTATGCAAACAGAATTGCAATAACTTATTTGTGTTTAGCAATTAGTTAGTGCCTCGATTTTAGGGTTTAGTTTTGATATAAAAATTAAGCTACTTAGGATTTTGACAACATTAAATAATACTTTAAATGTTAGTAAATATTTATTATAAAATTGAAAATAAGTTATACTATTACGTAAATATAAATAGCAATGTAAAACTTAAAATTTTTAAACAACGATAGCGTTAAGCGTATAGGCAACTGTAACACAATATATAACCCAATTATAGCGATCTCTATTCTGGCTCTAACATATTACATCAAGGCTCTAACCGCAGCTACTGAACAGCCAATAACAAGCGAGAATCCACAACTTTGAATTTTCAGCTGGTGGCACGGTAGCAGTAGCAAGCATCAGTAGCAGGTAGTCACATCATAACGGTCCTATCGCGTTCGGCAATTCAGAGTTTTTGGACAGTAACGAATAACAGAACTAAACAAGTAACAAGACAGCAGTCATGAGTCACATTTAATCAAGTTTTTATTGAAAATATAGTAGCAGGTACAGTCTAGCTAGGTTAGCAGTTACGTTGAGGTATAACATCTCTAGTTTCTGGATTGTTGGAGTTCAACAGCATCAAGAGTACACATAAGCACGGTACACTCGGTTGTATATGTGAGTCACGTGTTGTTTGAGTATGCTTAGTAGCATATTCTAGTCACGATGCAGGAAGTAATTTGATTATTACAATTCCAATACCCTTCGTAAGCACTTCATGCGTTTTAGAATATATTCAACCGACGCTTTTGTCTTCTGGCATATTGGAAGAGTCGACGCTAGTGGTCAATAGTAAAAGCATTTAAGGGTGGATAAACAGAATTAATAGAATGTTTATATGAAAACCTCTATACAATGACTGGCGCGAGAGAAACTTTTTCTGGCATTAGAGTTGAGTTTATAATTTTCTAAAAATTGTTAACGTATCGTAAAGAAAGAGGTAAAGTTTGAAAACCCCGGTTTACATGTTTAAACAAAACTACAAAAACAAAATTGACTATGGGCAAATACCGAATATCAACTTTTTATTTTAACCCATTTTCAATGTGACTACAAATTGGGTGTCACAAAACAACCTTAGCGGTACAGAAATATACAGTAGAAGTTATTGAGTTCAAATCTCTCTATATATATATATATATATATATATATATATATATATATATATACAAGCCAAATCCACTGACTCACTGATCACGATTTCTCAAAAACTACTGAACGGATTAGAACGAAATTTGGTATGAAGCTTCCTCTAGAGCCATAGGTGCTCACTAAGAAAGGTTTTCAAAAAATTCGAAATTTTAGAGAGGGTTTGGGTGGGTTAAAGTTACTAAATCACGATTTCTCTAAAACTACTGAACGGATTGGAATTAAATTTGGTATGTAGCTTTCTCTAGGGCCGAAGGTGCTTGCTAAGAAATGGTTTCAAAAAATTCGAAATTTAGGGGAGGGGTTTGGGGTGTTAAAATTACTAAATCACGATTTCTCCAAAACTACCGAACGGATTGGAATGAAATTTGGTATGTAGCTTCCTCTAGGGCCCTAGGTGCTCGCTAAGAAAGGTTTTCAAAATATTCGAAATTTTAGGAAGAGGTTTGTGGGGTGGTCAAAATACTAAAAAAAAACCACCGAACGGATTGGAATGCAATTTGGTATGTAGCTTC
>JAGFPH010001957.1:80557-105446 GCA_018207615.1 Philaenus spumarius
CAAGAAAATATGTTCAGCCGTTTAAGAACTACGATGCCACAGACAGACAGATCAGTTCTTTTCTAGTTGATGTGTTGGGTTTTTTTTAATTTTGAATTTTACTGTTATTATAAAACACTTTAAACGTCACCGATATTAGTTTAGATGAGCGTGACCATAAATTTCTAAAGAATGACAAATAACTTCACATTTTCCTTTACATACAATAAAACTATACAATCCACTGATCGCGTCAAATATGAACAATAAAACAAGGATAAAAGAACTAATAAACAAAAGCAAAAGTTGAATAGGCTTATTAACTAAGCTAATTTTCAGCCATCTTGCTAAGCTGATGATAGCGTTGCCGGATTATCGCCCACTTTTTACAAACTTAGAACATAGACCTACTGTGACTGGAAATTGTAACTTATAGTCTGTATACAGTAACTGGGCGTCTGTACCCTGGCTACCTGCTACAGTCCCTAAGTATGGGTAGCCAGGGTACAGACGCCAAGTTACTGTATAGTATACAAACTATAGTTTAAGTTCAAGATTTTTCTTGAGCTGTAACCTAAAAAAATAATAATAATAATATATATAAGCAAACATAAACTAATTTAAAATTTACATTTTGAATACATTTTTTTTATTTATGTAATGTTTTAGCTGTTAACTTGCGCATGCGCGTAACTAACTAAACATTTTGTTTATCATTAAATCTGACAACGTTGTAATTTGTCAAGCTACTTGATTTGTTATATTTCTGCAAATGTTGTTGTACCGGTTTCAGTGCTGTATGTTTATCGAGATAAATCTACATTTTTCATGTTCATTTTCTATAGTTTTGTAATTTGTTTGTGATTACCAATTTTAGCGAATTTCCATAGGAAATATATGAGCTATTGCAGTGAAACCTAAGGTCGAGAGTAGTAAATGAGCACCGATTATGGTCCCCAGAACACGTTTTGGGGTGTCTACATCGCTCGGTCGAGTTCGTTAGCCAAAAAATCCACTAACCGGATGCAAGTGTTTTGACCGGAGTACCAACTTTTTGAAACGTTTCGTACTAGTTTTTTTTTGACCGAAAGTAACTATTTTTATAGATTTTTCTAGAGTTTTATCTAAAAAAGTTAATGTTGGATATTATCCTGCACATTTTGTTTTTGTACACGACATGGCTTGGTTCCCCAAAATCGATCAAAACGTAAAATACCATAAAAGATCCCGGTTCAAATCCACGTGGCGGATTTTACTATGGGGGCACCTTCTGATCCGAGGCCCAACGGCTGAGTTTGTACTCTGCGAGCGAAGCTAAGCAGTCCATAATCCGAGGTTCAAGGACGGTGGCAAAGCGAGTGGAACGAAGCAGCGCTTGAGTCGAAGATGGAGGGTTACCCCAGTTGACGGTGCCAGCAGGTCATAACCTGGCATTACTAAAACATTTCTCTTATATTTTTCTTTTCTAATATTAAATTTTACACGATTTCGTTTTTGATATAAATAGATATCACAACAGACAATTTTATAAGAATAGTCAGAAACCGTGGTTGTGAAACAATGTCTTCTTGCAGGACAGTACGCAGGCGTAATAAGTAGTATACATTCATATGGAGTAGTATAAATATATCTATGGTAGTATAGCGTTCCGCCAACTGGGCTGCCCATAACAAATTCTACTAATATTTCGTACACGTAGACCATGAGTATTCTTCCAATTCCTAAAATTGTTGGTTAAAACCCTAAAACATATAAATTTAACTATGGAAATTCGCCAAACTTACGTCAGTGGTTCAACTGCATAATTGAATTAATACTGTATTTATCTTTTTGTTGCCTGTAGAGTGTTAAGTTTCTTTTGTTTAGTGCAAACATAACCAAAATGGCTGGACTATAACCTGCAGTTTATTGTATTCTTTATCTCGTAATTTCGATGACATTCAGAATATTTAAGAAAAATTCCACTTTATAAGGTCACGCTTTCCTACAAAAATACGACGTAGCGTAGTCTATGTGATCCGATGACAATGCTCATAGGCGTAACCAGGGGTGGGGGGGTTTTGGGGGTTATAACCCCCCCCATTGAAAAAATATTTCGGAATTTCTTTATATTAAAATACCTAACTTGTTTTCAAAACCTATGCAAATGTTAAGCTATGATAAATTATCAATATATTGCTGACATTATCTTTGGTTGAATTGGGCACTGACACTTTATTTTATATAGATGCAGTGTAGTGTATCAAAGTATAGTGTTCTAAAGGCATCACACGGCGTTTTCCGCCACAGATTATTTGCCACGAAGGAGAGTATTAGAGCATACACTTTCGTCGGAAAAATAAACGATCTGTATATTTGCCGCTGACAGTAGCTGTGCAGCCGCTCGCTGCCAATTACAATCGATGGATTTTCCATCTCTCCGCCGAAACAGTGGCGAATGTGACCAAATACATGCCAATTTTAATTATTTTAGTATTTTTTTCGTAGAATACTATCCTTCAGCCGCGTGTGCAGTTCGTCAAACGACGAAACCGACATTCTAAAATAATTGAAAAATGTTTCTTCTAGTTCCTCGAATCGGGAAACACAGTGTAGAATGCTCCAAAATCTTCTCTACTTTTATTTATTGATTGGACGAACGAAAATAAGTATATTTTTTTCTTCCTTTTCAATCGGCGATGGAATAACAATAAAGCGAGAGTTGCTCTCTGTTCATATCAATAAAACATTAAAAGAAATAATACATTACATAACACACTTCGTGATTAATGAACTAGACACTTCAGTTTAATGAATCCCAATGAGGATTTTTATGAGCGGGGACGGTAACTAATCCACAGTCGGTAAAAAAAAAAAACGCCGTGTGTTCCAAGCCTATGAGGTTAAAGGCATCGCACGGACATATTTGGCGGGGGATGAGTCATGGTTGCTATTCTAAATTATTCTAAAGTAGGCCTGAATCATAATTAGAAGTGGAAAATTATACATACCTATATCGTTTTTTAAAGTACTTTTGTGAAGCCTAAAATGTGTTATTTTGCATCTTAATTTAACCCTAGAACCGGCAATGTTAACGAAAATGGATTTTTTGGCGTTTGCAAGCATTTTTTCAAAAATTCGCCAAAAATAGTAAATGAACCATAATCCAAAAGTGTTCCACAGTTTTTTTGTAGAGAAAGGTTCAAAAAATTTATATATGCTAGTAAAAAAATTATAGATGTAAAATTTACAAAGTTATTAGCTCAAGAAGCAAACAATGTTCAGTTACGAAAGGTAAAAGTCAACTTTAATGTACTTAAAAAGTAGTAAAAATTTGTTTTTATTTTTTTCCATAAATGTAAAATAAACGGTACCAGGAACTGGCACATACTTTCTCACAAACATATTTAAATTATTAAACAGATTCACGGTGACTTGTAGGGTGGGGTAGGAGAGGTGATTTTGTATTAAAGTTGTTTTCCCATAAAAATCCATAAAATAACGGAAAACCCAACTTTTCTCAAAAACGGCTCGAACAATTTTGATTAAAATTTTACAGTTTATAGTACTTTAGGTCCCTAATAAACTATAAAATTTTAATCAAAATCGTTAGAGCCGTTTTTGAAAAAAAAAATGATTTTTCCGTTATTTTAAGGGTTTTTATGGGAAAATTACCCTTAAAAATAAAATATTCACAAAAATGAAAAAAACGCCTGGAGATACCGTGGATTAGTACCTCTATACCAAATTTCATCAAAATCGGACGACTGGTTTAGGCTCTAGGTCTGATAACATCCACACAGACACACAGACACACATACAGACACACACACAGACATCACTCCGAAAACCACTTTTTTAGGTTCAGGGGGGCCCCCAAAACGGATATTTCCACCAAAAACTCAAACTCGAAAATTTTGACGAATACAATACTTTCTCCATATACTATGGTATAGGGGGAGAAAGTAAAAGTTTTGTAATTTAGTTCTAAATAGAACTGTATAAAAATATTTATCAATTTCAAATTTCTTATTTTGTAAACACCAGTTTTTATGTTCCTACTACAAGACTGCTATCAAAACTTGAAAACTATGCCAAGTTTCAAACGTAATTTAGGAATATAATATACTTTGCCAAAAAATGAAATATTATTATAACAAAATGTAGAGAATAAATCAAAGAATTGAACCGTATACTTGTAAATTATCTTTTCATAAAAGTGTTTGACTTAGAATTATTTGAATAACAAAAGCGAGGAGAAATATAGAAACATTCCACTCATGTTTGGTATACAAAGGTCGGATATGAAGCTGTATGGGGTATAAACGTTAATTGAAATTATTACAGCCTTGGTTTGAGAACATTAATCTCATTCCCACGCTCATAGACAACAAACCTTTCGAGCAAAATATATTTGGTTCACAGGAAATGTTAGCTTGAAGCATTCTCTACACATACATATCAAAATATGTCTAAAAATATACTTCTATCACACAGATATCACGAGTAACTATTAAGGCTGTTTATTGGTTGGAAAACTGACCAATTGCAAGGGTCTACAAAACGCCCCACAACTTTAGAACTTTTTGTCAAAGTTTTGATTGGATGGCAGTTTTAGATAGGGGAAAGTGTGATGCATCCATCAGTATATAGATATAACTCAGAAAAAAATACTAGCCGGGCTGTAGGGGAAGGGGAACCTAGAACTGGAAACTAACGGTCATTTCGGCGTATTTCATTCGCGTGACATTTGCTTTTAGAAAACTCAAAACTAAAACGATGGTTACGTATGTAAATATACGTTTTAGAAAGAAATTTTAAATACAAAAATTAAAGTTTGAAACATTACATTTCCAACGGTGTTTGTCCAATCCAGATTGGAAGATTTTTAGTGGGTCAAATATTTGATACAATCACTCGTTACAAATGTATTGTCATAGCCGGGAGTGATCGCGATTTGCCGGTTTTAGGATGAAATCCTCCCCCCCCCTCCGGTTGTTGTAACCCCCCCCCATACGGTCGTCCTGGTTACGCCTATGACAGTGCTTAAAACATTTCTTCTTATAAAATAGTAGTAGATTTTATCGCTACACCATGTGGGCATTTTGTTCGTCCTTATATGTTATAAAAGTAGTTCAGTATTTCAGGTGGCGGATTTTCTTCCTAAATGACAAATAACATCTTTAACATACTACAGCAGTAATGAACGCAACTAGGAATACATTCAAATTTTGCATAAAATTTGCATTTTAGTTCGGTGTATGGTGTATGCACGAATACGGTAATTCATTCCGTAGGCCAGGTGAGCCTGTTAAGAATTCATTGTAATAAAATTTTGCTGATTCAGGTGCATATGATTAATGAAGCAATAAAGATTGTGAAAGCCGTGGCGACGATAAGCAGTGCCTACAGTTTGAATAATATCTGTTATAATGTGTATCGTTCCAACTGTGTAGGTTTATACAGTTATGTATGAAATAAAAAGTGTAAAAAAAATTTATTTAACGTATGTTTTTCTTAAGCTATATATAACAGAAAAATTTGCATGTCGATAATTTTCGTCTATGGTGTAAAATATTGGTCGTAGAAAATAGTTTAGGTCAAATGTACTCTAAGACGTGAAATGCACCTCGAAATAAATGTCGGAAATCGATGTTTGGGCTTACTGGCGCATATCTGTTCATGTATGTAGGCCTAAGCCTAAATAGTAACATTGATTGATTTGGACAAAACTCACTATACATTTTTGGGCCAGTAAACTCTAAAAATGTACCCAATATTTATTTCATTACGTTATTTTATTTCGTTCATTAGTTGATTTCGATCTGAGAGTGAAGTCGCGGAGATCCCTGCTAGTTTAAAAATGTAAAACTCCCCAGGAAGAAACAGACATACTTGTCACTTGTATCCTTCTTTTTTTTATACAGGGTGAGTTTTAAATGCCCCCCCCCCTAATTTTTTCCGCATTTCTTAAGATATCGACTCCCAACCACCACCGAACATCATTGATTAGTTTATACTTTCTTTTGATGAGGTTCACATTTTTGGCCGCCATATTGGAATGAACTTTTATTTTTTAAATGTAAAGGTAAGGTTGTGACCCATTATTTCAAACTATTTTTTTCCGTAGAACACGATTCCGCAATCGGTTATTAATTATCTGCTTTCGTTCTTGAGATATTAACAATTTTGTAAAGAAATTAAATTTTCAAAAATCCCTTGTTTTATTATTTTTTTTTTTTAATATCGACCCTTTATCAATTTGTACTGCCATCTTTAGTAAATTTGTTTGATTTCAGTGTATCAACAACTTTTCTCTGCGAAACTGAAGATGGCAGTAAACATTTATAACTTAATAAAAATCTATAAGCTACTACCAAACTGTGATATCTGATGATAAAGGGTCGATATTTTTTTTTTAAATTGAATAAAACAAGGGATTTTTGAAAATTTAATTTTTTTACAAAATTGTAATATCTCAAGAACGAAAGCAGATAATTAAAAACCGATTGCGGCATCGTGTTCTGCGGAAAAAATAGTTTGAAATGATGGGTCACAACCTTACCTTTACATTTAAAAAATAAAAGTTCATTCCAATATGGCGGATCCAAGATGGCGGCCAAAAATGTGAACCTCATCAAAAGAAAGTATAAACTAATCAATGATGTTTGGCGGTGGTTTTGAGTCGATATCTTAAGAAATGCGGAAAAAATTAGGGGGGGACATTTAAAACTCACCCAGTATATTGATTGCATTATGTCACACTAGTTAGATCTACCGTTAAAAGAACTTCAAAGTGGTCACATCCCATACCGGAATAACTGCGATACATAACTACATTGGCGGATCCAGGGAGGGCGATGGGCCTCGCACCATAGAAAAATTAAAAACATTGCCTATACATTGCAGACTAATTTATAGTTCATATTGAAGATTCCCCGCCAGACCCCGTGCCAAACATTATATTAGGCCCTAACTAATATAATTCATATTATTAGCTTACAGGTTTGCTGCTAATACAATTTGTTTCCTAAACTAAGTATAATTTTGTTTGTGTGATCTGTAAAGTTTATTTTGTTTCTAGACATTAAAACATTTCTTTATTTAATTTTATTATTTTATTATTTCCTTTTTTGATTTTCCTAATCAATTTGTATCATTTAAATACTGTAAACAAATTAGTTTATAAAGTATAAGCCTAAGTTTTAGACAATTTAAATTGAATTGTAGTCAAATGCTGAGTTATTTGTAATTAGATAGGCTGTATTAAACAATTTAAAAGACAGTGTAACTAAATTTGCAATATTACGGAATATTTTGGAAAAAGTTTTAATAATGTGTTTCATAGCGAAGATGATTGTAGCCTACATTCACTAACTACAAGACAAAGGTGGCGCCGGCGCCATGTGTATTTTACATAGAAAGAATAACACAACCTATTTGCAGCACCAAGTCTAGAGTTAAAAGCTGTAATATAACCAGGCAAATAATTACTTGCTGAACACTCGTAAGTGACAGTTGTAGAACGATGTAGGCTTCGTCGGAACAGTAGCAAACATTTCATAACATTACATTGTTTGCTTATAAAACCAACTGACATGTGTTATAGTTCAAGGTTTTGCAGCCAAATTACTATACACATTGTTCTAAGTAAAGCGCAATAAATTAACATAACAGGAACCGGAATTAGCACATTATTACCTATGTCGTTTTAAATAACAAATTTAAATGTTTCAGCTATTTTTATAATTGTTTATTAGTATATACTAAACTATAGGGCTCCGCCCCTGCTCGCTTTGCTCACCATCCCCCGCAGCGAAGCAAACACATTATTTTATACTATACAATTTTCACGGGAAAGACGATGAACAGAAATTTTTATTTTTATATAGAAGAGGGGCAATTTTCAAGTTATAAATTATTGCCAAAATGTAATACGGTTAAGAAGTAGATATTTCAAACTGGTCAAATAGGCCTAGTATAACTTAAAAAAGTTGGCATAATTTTAATAGTGATAGAAGTTTTTTTAGTAAGCCTAAAAACAGTTGGTTGGGAAGAATAATTACTTGATTCTAAATTTAGCAATTTAGTTGTTATGGTAATAAAACTAAACACTTTAAAGAAACGTGTGTTGTTTATTATTTGTAATATGTAACACCAGGTGTTTGGATTATAATACAGCAAGCATTTTTCGTTTATCTGTTTGTGTTTTTTTAATTTTGTTAACCTAACCTAAAAAAATATTTGGTTGTGAAAAGTTTTAAACTACATTTTCTAATTTGATTGCTACGGTAATGAATGTATATTATGCTCTCAAGAAACGTGTGTTGGTACAGTATAAGGCCACATCTATACTTGTGTTGCTAAGCTTTCGATTCGAATCAGCTGTTTTACTATCTGTTATAGGGCTGGGAGTGAACCCAGGTATGTTAACTTCTTTCAGCTCTTAAAATCAATACTTTGCAAAATCCTTTCTTATTGCAGGCCTACTTCTGCGTAGTGGTATGAAAGCACCCAACAAAACTAGGGTCTTAAGAACATTTAAATAATGATATTGTGAATTATCTTCGGCACAGGAACAATACCTGAAGGTTTTGGTAGAGAGTTCTGAAACACCCAGTATGGTTTTTTTAACTATCAGCTATGAAACTTGTATAAACAAATTTTAGTTTATGGTTATCTTACTTGTTGTAAATCGAAAAAATAACCACAAAATAAGTTTTTTTATAACTTGGTTTTTTTAGCTACATAAAATAATTAAAAACAGTTTTGTTTATTTTCCTGTAGTAGCCTATATAGTGGCCTACTCATTTGCAAATTTGGCTATAAAATAAAATAAAAAAATAAAATACGTATTTAGGTTGGACAATTTACGATTTTACTTTTTTTATAACGGCAACAGTAAACAAGTTAAGGGAACCTAGCAGTCAAAAAATGTTTTTGAAGAAGTTTTTTTCGTATAATATATTTTGCCTAGACCACGTTTATTGTAGTATAACTATTACTAAACTATGATTTAGGTATTTTCAGGCCCGGATTACCCATAAGGCCAATCTAGGCCATGGCCTAGGGCGCAGGCTTGTGGGGGACGCAGATCGCGAGGGAAAACGAAAAATGTTCTACTTCTAGTGAAGCGTGAGAAGCGAGCGTTCGGGTTGCACTGATTCGTGAGCTTGACGCTGAACACTATGAGAAGCGGCCGACACACCGTGCATTGCACGCCAATCCTCGTATTGAGAGAATTTTCAATAAACGGAGCATTGCGTCGAAATTTTAAGCCTATGTGCTATGGACGCACATGTGCGTCCGCTTTAAAATATTAGTGATCATTACGTAGAAAGGTTCAGAAATAAAAAATAAAGTAATTTCTACTCATTTAGGCTCTAAAATATACAAAATAAAAGGTCAGCTCCTAGCATAAGAAATACGAAATTTACGTAGCAGTGAACGTGATAATGGGCCTACTTTGTTCATTGTGTTTTTCTTTACAAATGGTTTATAAGTTTGACCAATGCCGACTCTAGTATAGTCAAACAGTACCACAGATCAAACATGATCCAAACGAAGCCCAAACTTTAACAAAAACATTGGATTTCACTAGCACAATTCAATTATTTGGTCCAAAGCCAGAAAGAAGAAATTTAAAACTATGTACATATTTTGATTGTCATTAGTAAACATAGACAGTGTTGTTTATTTAGTAGTGTGTTTTATTTTTCAACATGCTTTCTTTTTAGTCAATAGTCAATATCTGCTTCCTAAAAATTATAAGTATTGGCTTTTCATACATTTTGGCATTTCAATCGCTGTTATTGCGTGATTGATATAATTTTGTTTTTTCCGAAAATAGTTAAAAATGCATTCAAAAGGGCTAAAATTAAAACTGTGTTAATAGCTCGAATAGCCATTAGAGAAGCTCTAAAACATGAGTTTTACAGTTAAATATGCAGAAGAAATTCCACACCTCCAGACCCCCGGAAGGGGACGTAATTTAGATCTTTGGCCTAGGGCGTAAATAGCTGCTAATCCTGAACTGGGTATTTTACTTTATTTATAATAATTTGCAAAACTTTTAACCAACAAACAAATATCATTTGTTTTTAGTGTTTTATAAACTAGTAAACTAATTTGACTGAATGGTTTTGTAGTGAATATACTGCGATCGTAAATTTTGGTATTGTGAAAATGCCTAGATAATACGTTTTGGTTGGAGAAAGTTTATGAGAAACTTTATAGTGTTAGTTCAGATTTTAATTTAGATGCAGGCCTACCTTCAAATAATAAGGAAACAGGTAATCATTGTCAGGCCTACTAGCCCTAACAGCAGTTCTTCAAAGAAAAAGCTCAAATATGTGTCAACGGTTGTGTCGGAATCAGATTATTTGAAAGAAGAAACACAGGAAAGGAATATTATTAGAGTTAAAAATACTTGTTGAAGCTTACGTAGAGAGGGACAAACAGCTGTGACATTCGCCACAGACTATGAGTACGACTTTGTTCAAATGAGTTAATATATTTTGTAATAACCTAAAAGGTATGTTCAAGCAATTCATATTTGTTTTTTACTGTTTTTACCATTTTTCAATTCGTCGTATAGTCAGTTTTTTTGTTTGTAGTCCAAGAGTCGCACATATATGTGACATTACAGCTTCGATTATTTAAAATGCTGAAGTTCTAAGGTAATTTTCAACAAAATAAAAATTTGTTTATAGAAAAGTTGATAATGAACATATTTAGCGGTACTTGAAAATATAAAAAATGTCTACACCCTACATTAAACAGAACATGTTGAAAACAAAAATAATAACATATATAAATAGTAGGAGTTTCACACAAAAGTGTCTATTTTTTCATTAGTTGGCCTTCAATATTGAACAAATATAAAAAATAGATATGCCTTAAAACATATACATAATTGAACATATTTGAAATATATATCAAAATAGACATTAATATAAGTCTAATTTAAAGACCAAACGGCAGACATTCCTATATACTGATACTAATATATTAGATCTTTAAAATATACTAATAGTTTAAAATTAGCCATAGCATTTAGTCTTAGCTTTAGCTTTCACTATTAAGTCAAAGCTTTTAGTCCTAGCACTTGGTTAAAGTGAGGTGAATAAACTTTAGCTAAGGCTAGTTATCAAAAGCTAAAAAGTTTTAGCCAAAGCTTAAAATCTGTCATATGTTTTAAGTTATAGCTTTTGCTTAGTTTTTATTCAATAGACAGATTGTATCAAACCTTTATTATGATATTTAAAAAAGTTATGTGTACCTAAATATTGACAATTTAACATCCGTGAGTAGAGACTGCTGGGTTACATTATGAATTTGACAAAAATTAATTCGTGGATACGTCGAAAAGGTGTGGTGGGATGGTCAGTGCCCTACTTTGCACTTTTGTCTGCATCTTTATCATTATAACACGTCTTGAAATTATCCTTTTCTACCCGGTGTCGCGTACTTAGTTACCAAAACTTTCTCAAAAGCATATTTGTAAGAGAGTGCCACCTTCTCCCACGTTGTCTGCCTTGTGGTTCCTTTCAGTCTGCAAAGAATAGGCCTATAGTATAGAGGGTGTAGTGGTGACGTGATAGAAGGGGTTCTATCCTAAGCATTGGGGTGACTTTCTTCCCCCTTTGTTTATCAGGGGTAGGTGGTATGACTCATTCTATCTAGATAAAGATTTAATTTGCCTCGTAGGCGTCTAGTCGTGTGGGTAGTCTGTGTAATATGTGTGAATAATGCAGGCAATTAGCAAATGATTTAAAGTGCAAGCTGTTATATTATATGACTGGGAAAACGCTGTAAATGTTTTCTTTCTATTAAGGTTTTACTGGTATCGCGGGGTCTTTTGTACACGAATATTAAAAATAGGTAAATTACAAACAAAATAATAAAAAGCAAATACAAGTAGTCAAAAATGTTGTTGTAGCGCGTAAATTTGTGCAAATACATCATCTAATTTGTTTAATGAAATAATAGTTTTGGCGAGTTTGTACTTTTAACTTGCGGCCTCTGGTTATGGACTGCTTCGTTTTGCTTGCAGCTTTCAACTCGGTCTTAGGCCTCGGATCAGAAGATCCCACTTGTAACGGGAACTTTTATGGTATTTAATGTTTTGGTCGATTTTGTGGAACCATTCGGGCTGGGCTATATGGTCGTGTAAAAAACATAATGTGCAGAATAATCTCCTTATTTTTTTATTTTAGATAAAACACCGTAGGGCCCTACGACAAATCTAAAAAAATAAACTGTTACTTTCGGTCAAACAACGTGCTTCGTGTCTTTGGGTAACAAACTCGTCCGAGCGACTTAGAAACCCAACGTGTATACCATGTTTGGACAAAATCTGACGTAAAATGCAGCCGTTAGAGTGCGAACACGAATATACATATACATATATATAAAATTTGTAATGACACTTCAAAACGCGTTCTGGGGACTATGATCAGTGCTTACAACTACTCCCGACCTTAGGGCTCACCATAAAACCCACTGCAATAGCTCATATTTCCCATGAAAATACGCTAATAATAGGTCTACCAGTTACTAAATTATTATTATTATTTTTTTTTTTTTTTTTTACTAACACTAGCTGATCCGTGCGAATATTTCGCAAGTTAGGAGTAGGTCTACACTTACCTAATTTAATACGTTAATTTAATTCGTTAATTACGTTTATTTATTTACGATGGTTTATACATAACAGTTAATAAAAATGTATAACGCTTTAAGTTGATTTAATTTCATTGATTTGCGTGATAGTACACTTGCATATAGAATATAAACAAGCTAACAGCTGTCATGCTAGTTAAACAGATTGTTAATGGATGGCGCCTTTCATTAGGAATCATATGAACTTTAATAGGACTTTCGTCAAGAACTTTTATTTGATACCATAAATAGAGTTCGAAGTTTACATGCGAACAAATGGCGGCTGACATGCGCCAAATTATATCCTTATATATAATACGTGAAGCAGTTTTTTGTGAACACAACTCCTCCCTTACTTCTGGACCAAATTTAATGTTCGAGTTGTCAAAAAATTCGTCTCATTTAGAAGTTTTGCAATAAGGTTTTAGATGTCAAAAATTCTTGTCCTTAATAGCGTGAGCTAATCTCAAAGGTCGGGGTTTCCCATAAGATTAACATGGAATGAATTTAAAACCCATTTCTATACAAAACAGATGTTTATAATAAGAAACAAACTAATCTAGCTGCTTCGTGGATGTAAATACACTAATCATGTTTATAGTATTCAGGAGGTTATAAAAACATTTCTATACCTACAAAACAGCTTTTTAAAATAAGAAACAAACTAATAATCCAGCTGCTTTCGTGGAAGTAAATAATGATTTTTAAATAACAGATAATACAGTTAATTCGGATGTCCAGCTTTTAGTACAAAATAATATTTTAAATTAGGCCTATACTGAACCAACACATGTTTCAACACACACAAACCAATAAAAACTTGCGTTAAGGAATTTAAAAATATGAAAAAACTATTTTACATCTTATAAGACATAGAAGGCCTATTTATTGATAATGATAATATACGGTAATTGATAGTGAGTAACTTTTTGGTTAGGTTTTTGATTAAGTGTACACCTGAGCCTTACTGGTTCTTTTAACCTTTATTATAACTGTTATTATAAAATATACGAAATAATTTGATTTGAACATTTAACATGATTTACCATCTTAGTTTTAAGGTTATTATTAATCCTACACCTTTATTATAAATAAAACATATGTTTTTAGAAGGTTCCATCGGGCGTTGGCGTGCGGAGCACGCAAGGGTCTCCCCTAGTTTTCTAAGATTGAAGTAGCCACGAGACTTAAATCATGCTGACGAACTGACATTACTTTTTTTGTAAGTTATATTGTTCCGTATGAGTAATGAAAACCTCCTCATACGGAACACGATTTTAAAATGTACAAGCAATTATAAATAGGTCATCACCAGAACAACAACGTCACTCCTGTGCCCACACCAAAAATACCCTTACAAAGAATCAGAAGTAGAACGTGAGATACAAAATTTTAAGATAAGGTAGGGGGCCCAAATTTCGTCCCCCAGTCATATTTCCAATTTTGGGGGCAAAATGAAATTTACCATCAACCTCAAATTAATTATGGGTATTGCTTAGTCATTTACTTACTTGAATCATCTATCTCTGAAATCAGAATATTTAATATGTATTAATTATAAATTTAATTCTAATTCTCTACAAAAATCGTTTGTCATAGAAAATGTTCCTAATTCCGTCCCCCTTAAGTTTTATGAGAAAAGGTGATTATTAGAAATAATCCAGTTGTTATCTATGGAATAAAACTATTATTTATTAAGTATAAATGGATGGTAGTTAATATAAAATGAATTATACAAAATAAAAACTTATTAATTCAACCATCCAAACAAATATCACAAATAAATTTGATTAGGTCTTTGGTTTGATTACAATTTTCGTGGTGCAATTGAAAACATTTTGTGCAACAAATCAATTGTTCACCAGATTTGTTTGAGGAATAATACTTTCCACAGACAGGACACTGAGCATCATCATTATCACTGTCCTCATTGTCGGTGGACACTTAATCAATGCCATCACTGCATTCACTATCACTAGATGTTTCAGTTTTCTTCTTGGGTGCACTTTTGATTTTCTTTTGCAATGACGACTCAAGTTTCTTGCGAGCCTTGATTTGTTGCGGGCTTACTGTAATAGCTGATGTAGAGCTTGTTGATGGATTAGAATCCGTTTGTGTTGCAGGGGTCTTGGGCAGTGACGATGAAACTCTCTTACGAGCAGGAGCATTTTTTTTGGCAAAGGCCTCTTCAATTTTTGTTTTGTGTGGAGAGCTTGTTACAAGAATAGCAGACCTTCTCCTAGCAGATGTTGAAGCCTGGATAACTGGCACTGCCCTGATTTGTTGCGGGCTGACCGTAGAAGCAGATGACGTGCTTGTTGGTGGATGAGAATCCATTTGTGTTGCAGGGGTCTCATTGACAGAGTGTGATTGAGTTTGTGCCACAAAATCCACATCACTGAATATGTTGGGGTTGTAAGGAATGATGCCAGTTTTACGAAAACCGTTTACTGCCGTTTCCATAGTCGCAGCTCTTGCATACCCTTCCTTAAACAATTTGGCTAGTTGTAAATTAGTTACAACACGTTCAGGATTGCTAGTCAACCAGTTCTCGATAGCCTGGGCATAGTACGTTTTCAAAGGAAACATAAAAGCAACATCCAATGGTTGCATTTTAGCGGTGGAGTGTGGAGGTAAGCAAACAATTGAAACGCCATTTTCACGGGCATACACGATAACATTGATATTCCGCGTGTGGGAATAATGTCCATCTAACACAAGAACGATTGGGTCTTCTTTTGATGGTTTCACAGTAAACAGAAAATGGTGAAACCATTTTTCAAAGAGCTCTGCGGTAATCCATCCAGTTTCGTGGACAGCTCCAATGGTCCCTGGGGGAGCACCATCCAATAGTTCTGCTTTCATCAGTTTACGTAGGAAGATCATCATTGGTGGCACATATTGTCCAGCAGCAGACATGCACGTAACAACTGTGACCAAAGATCCTCTTTCAGAAGAAGACATTTTATGAACCTCTCTCTTTCCTTTTGTAGCCACAATTTTTTGAGATTTGTGTTGGACGACTGAAATGCCCGTCTCATCAACGTTGAACACCTTCAATGGATTATAGTTCACTCTGTCTAATTCTGGTTTCAAAATACTGAAAAATGTTTGAACATTGTCTTTACTGAAGCCTTGGATTCTGGCTAATGACAATGGCTGAGGCTTCTTTAATAATAAATGAGGATGTCTTTTTTTAAAAAAAGGCGCATACATTTACGGCCAGCTGCTTTTTTATCCGTAGAGAAAGGATGTTCAACATTGTTACGGATTGCAAGCTGGTAAGCCATTCGACGCAAATCCTTCACTGTCAAACCATAGAAATTGTTTTCCATTTCTGTACAGTAGGATAATAATTCAACTTCAATATTTGATTGCAAAACCGGCTTTCTTCCAATTTTTTTGTTGACTAATTCCTCAGCAGTCAGATCTTCCCCTTTTTTATGTAATCCTTCAGTGTAGCTCGAGGAACATTAAAAGCTTTGCTTGCCGCCTTGTAGCCCATACTCTTAGTTTTTACCGAATGTATGGCCTGGATCATTGCTTCTTTATCCCATGTTTTCCTGGGTGCCATCTGTAAAAATGAAACTACTTAGTTCCAAATTTCGTCCCCTAGACGAAATTAGGAACTACAAGGGGGACGGAATTAGGAACGACCACTTTCTCAATATGGCGGCCTCTACAACAACCCACTCTGACAAATGACTTTAAACTAACATGTTACCATATGCTACTATGTACGTAAGAAGGAGTGAATCAAATATGATTTATGAAACTTTTTCACCCTAATAATAACAAGATGATTCAGAAAAGCTTGCAAGAACTCACCTCTCCTAGAAACAGGAAATTCTTTGTACAGCGGACAAAAACACAGCAATATTCAACTCACGCTCTCAGTAGACTGAAGTGGCTTGCATGTGACGCATGCGTATTGCTGTTACAGTCTTACCAACCCAACTTGCCGAGAAAGAGAGGGGGACGGAATTAGGGTCGGGGACAAAATTTGGGCCCCCTACCTTAAAAGAGCGACATATAGGCTAAACATAACTTCATAAATACTCCGAAAAAATGACGAACTCACAATAATCCCTACCTCCCCTAACCATAAAGAAACTTGCTTTTTATAGGCCTTAACTTCATAATTTTGAAAAAGTCTCAGGTTTTTTGGAATATTACGGAATATTATGAAACGTAATATGAGTTAGTCGTGAATAAAGATCTATAAAGCCTATCTGTTCTGATACCCACTGCTTGAGAATGACGAGTAAAATGAGAATGACTCGAAATAGAAAAAAATTTATTGGATTTTTTATGCAAAAAATTTAAAAGATATTAAAAACGTTTAAACAGTCATACAGCTCGTAAGATGGATGTCTTTTTGGTGTACGCAGCGCCATCTTCATAACAGATCTCTGGATGACACCTAAGGTAGCCAGTATGGATTTGCAGGCGCATCCCCTAACTATTATCCCCCCTCCCCCCAAAAGCAAAGATTGGCAATAAGCAAAGAACAACTGTCTTATTTCCCGAAAGTATATTTCATTTAAATTCCTAAAAACATAGATTAACTTTCTAATTTTACGACTCAAATAGTCAACATGTGCCGGCCAATTTAAGCGTTTATCAAACAAGACACCCACGTATTTGTAGGAGTCAACTTCATCAATGTTACTACAGCCGCAGAGCTTACTTAGGTAATTCCCGCACACAAATGTAATTTAATATGTTTATAAGGACAATCACTAATGGACCTAAGGGCTATAGGAAGGAACTTTGTTGTAGATATGTTATGGGTTAAAACATTTTGATCGAACCATTCTTTCACAACCTACAAATACTTTACAACTTTACCTTGTACTTCTTCCCAACTATTACCCTCGAATAAAATGGCCGTATTGTCCGCCAATAGGTAAAAGTTCCCATCAATATTAACTTTAGACAAATTATTTATATAAATCAAAAACAGAATAGGAATAGGTCATTTGGGAATAATGAAGTCAGCATTAAATTTGTTGGCGCATTATGGACATGAAACTTATCCCAACTGACCCGTAACCATACCATTCGAGGTATTCCATTCCTATCTGCTTTACATAACACATTGTTCTGGGAAATAACATTTGTGGATTTTGCATTACATACAAACTTGGCATTCGAAGAACCATTACTTGCAAGTATTAAACGAATCCCTGCGTTATTTTAACTGTGCCGTTTGAGCAATTCCATCCGAGATGTTCACGCTCAGCTTTGTCGCTGGATACGAGAAGGAAATCTATAAAGTTCCCAATTAATTATACTCAGTGCCAAGAGCGAGAGAAAGAGAGGGCTATTCATTACTGTCTCTGTCTAAGAAAGCAATTCCGACACGGAGCTGACTTTGTTCGTACTTTTATTTAGAAAACTCAACAGCATTCGCTGTTTCTAGGTTTAATTAATTTCATATAAATGTTTAAATTATTGTCTGCGTAACTTGCATTGCACCAACTTTATCGTCGTGTATAAACTCAAAGCTATAAGAAGGAGAAAAAGTAAAGAATGAGGAAAATTATCTCAGAACCACAGACATACTGATATAATATCATATCTTTTGGTACACAAATATACAGGGTGATTCAGGAAGAAACGGAGAAACTTTCAGGACGTGTTGTACTACTGAAAATAAAGAAAAAAGTTCATATAATCATAGGTTCGGAAATGCTTCGTGTTCCAGTTATCCAACTTTTCTTATCTGTACAAAATACTTAATATCTTTGAATGTATGAAATATATTGAACGCAAATTAATTATGGATACATATTTGGCATGACATCTTTTACGCACGTACAAAAAAACAAAAATGTTTCAAATAATTTCAAAATGGCGGCCGTTTAAAATGTTTAATGCAAAATATCTCGAAACCCTGCTAACTTTACAAACAAATTTCAAGAAACAAATTTTTCCTTTTTTTAATGACATTCATGACGGTTTTTTTCTATTATTTCTGTAACTTGAAAGATAACTGAAACTAATTCTTTTGTATTTTATGAACAACTACCAATATCAAACACTTTCTTCGCATTTTACTATGGATACAGAGAAATATTTGACGGAAAACATTTTCAACATATAGATACCCTACACGTTTGATTTTTTTAAATTGAATGATCTCATAATATTAGTAACAGAAAATGTTGAAACAAATGAAAATAAATATGACTTTTATTAGACAAAAAGTTTCAAAATGGCGTAAAGAAGAATGTTTATTTTTTGGCTGCTACTGATGAAACTCGTAATACCTGTAGATTAGTAGTATTTATTTCAATAACTAATATGCCACGATTTAATTAGTACTTTAAAATTTTCAGGCCAACCACTTCAATTAGGGCTTAATATAAATCTTGGTTAATTATGGTATTTTTTTTTAATCCGCGTGTTCTTAATTCCAAACTAAAAGGTCCTGATCACTGCGTTAGACATCTTCAAACACTCGCCTTTCTCTTCCGGTTACTTTCTTTTTCGCACAGCATACAACAAGTGTCAAAGCAATAAAAACGTCTCCTCGATATCGAAGTAGTGTACCATATTAACAATTTTAGATTAATATGTTATACGAGTTTTTGTAACTTGTAGATCAACACAAGATTAACATTAACAAGTGACACAGTGTGAACGCGGCTATTTAACCACGCACGACTTTTGGTATGCCTCATCTTCATTACCGTTTGACTTTGCAACTCTTCTTTGTTGTAAACAACTGGCTAGTGTTAGCGCGTCTTAGAAACCAGATGAATCTCTGGGTAAATCCGACCTCTTCTTTTTTGTAGTTTTATCTTTTTGATGAGTCAGCTACAACTGCAAATTCCTCACAACAACAGAAAACACAATGAATAATGAACACATAAAATACAAGAGTTCTTTATAAATAACCACTGACTATGCACTCTGATGTACGTAATAGTAATGCATTTGATAAAAAATGCAGCACAAGCACATCAGCACGATGCAGTCCAGGAAATGTGACTCTTCTACACACAACCAGCCGCTTCACTCATTTCCAGTAAAATCTCGCAGTAATTACAAGTGGTTTATTTCGTCCTGTGTGGTTGTTTTTTTTTTAACTGTTTATTTCATCAGGTAGGTTGTTTGCTTTCACTGTAATAAAATTATGAGTAGTAATAAAGATAAATAGTTTTTGAAAAATGTATTAATATTTATCAACTACATCCATGTTTGTGGAACACAACAAGCAAGGATATTCCAACAAACACGTGAGAAATGACGCAAGCAACACGTCTTCGGGTCACGGAGTACAGTATATATATATATATACGCCGTGCTTCGGGTACGTCCGTATTCATGATCTTCGCGTATAAAAATACTGTACATAATTTCCCTCACTAATACTGCATCATTGTGTGTAACCCTGTATCACAAACACATACTATTGACGCATGCATCAGAAACCGCTGTATCGATACGTGTATCACAACAAATCTTATCGACTTTTTAAAGGGGCAAAGTTTCAGCCGTCAGCCTTGGACGTGTCACGTGTGATTCATAACCGATGAAACAGATCCGCTCAGTTAGGTTGTGCTATCCCAAGGTTACGGATTGCAGAATCCTCTGTAATTTACCAGCGTCATTATTCTGAAGTAGAAACTTATCCCTCTTAGTTAATCTTGATTTTTTTAATCAGTTTTCCTATTTCCTGTTCACAGTTATCAAGAAAGTTACGACTAATTATTATAATGCAGCGTATGCAGTTTTGTAAGCGAGCATGTTCGCGTAATATTTTCCGTGGTATAAGGCTAGGCGTATATTGAGACGCGCTCGACTTTTTGTAACATTCGTAAATTAATGGATTACCGCATATTGACATCGCTACGCTACGCAGCGCGACTCGCGTGGCACAGTGGCAGTGACACAGTTTCTCGAGACACACGACTTCGTTAAGACGAGCGAATTAGCCTATAAGCACGATGAAGTTGTCTTGAATAAAAATCAATTTTTTCTAAAAATAAACATAAACAATAATATATGTATAAATATAAAATTAAAAATGTATAAATTTACGATCATTTTAAACTAAATAGGCCATCAACTTTATGAAAGCATAATTTTGTCAATGAATATGTTTTTAGGCCCCTATTAACAATTTTTTTTTTTTTTTAATAAAAATATTCATCCGATTCGTTTAAAATTTATAACACATATAAATAATATAGCCTATGTAGATATAATATTAAAAAAATTAAATCTTCCATAATATTTAAGCACGTAGGCCATCAATTTTATAATTCTAGGCCTCTTTTCTAGGCGCAACACAGTAGGGTTAAACTTCACTCTCATACTGAACGTATTTATTACCGAAACAAATACGATAACATCTCACTAACCATTTGTTTAATTTTTGGGGTCGGGGAATTTAATTTGACTATCTTGATTAATTATTATGTCAATTAAGTTATATATTTATGTTTTGTACTGGACTTGCGCAGTCCATCATATTTTTTAATAAGATTTTTACTGAAGATATTTTGATAGATAGGCTAATTATTCGCATTCTATAGGCTATGCTTAGTAAAGTTGCTGGCCTATTTATTTAAATATTATAGTAGAGCTAAAATTTGTATACATTGTATGTATACATATATTGTTTAAATATATTTCAAATTTCATGTAAATTGGATAAATATTTAGAGAAAATATATTTTTATTGACGAAATGTTCAGTATAATTTTCAATGGTCAATATATTTATAATCTCAGTGTCTGATATAGGCTTATTATCAGTTTCTGAAGTTAGATTTAATAAATATAGTTTTATCCGTGAATCATTCATTTTGAACATTCTAACAAAATTAATGAAAATAAACGTGTCTACTGGAGAGTTGGGAGCAACTGCGTTGCAATATGCGTTTCCCAACGCGACGCGTGTGGCGCGATCGCGTCATGTCATATCATAAGCGTCAAACGCGTCTCAATATGCGCCTAGCCAAACACTACTCCGTAAAAGTAATAATTACTAGTAGGCTACTGCATTTCTATCAAATTTAATGTTAAATATTTGTTCATTTGGTTGTGTGCATTTCTAAATGTATTCTTCTAGTAAATCTGTTTATAATATATAACTGATCCCTTGTAAAGTAAGTCGTTTGTGGTCTCCGGAACGGCTAAAGGTATCCCAGTGAATTTTGATACAGTTGTTAAGAGTGCTAACCCAATTGAAAATAGTTCGATCACGCATCTGCAACGCTGACCTGAGTTGAGTAAATTAAAATAATTCAGTTTATATGTTTTAGTCCACGGCCACACTCCATGCGATTTTGTCGCATGCGATTAAACTCTGTGCAGTCCTGCCATTCCAGTGTTGTGAGTTGTGATTGGCAGTATATTATTTTCTAAACATGTTGGACGTTGATATTTTTATTAGTGAAATCAGTACTCGACCCGCTATATGGGATAATACTCTGAAATAGTACAGTGATAAGGACTAAAAATCCAAATCGTGGATAGAAGTGGCTAGAATAGTTATTAACAACTTTGACCAACTGGACACCAATGTAAAAAACAATCAAGCTAAGAATTGATTGTTATTTATCAATATTAGCAAGGACATAAGACGAATTTTAACCCTAGAACTGTCATTTTATTTTCTCTTTCGATCTGTGCCTTCCATTTTGTCGTAGCTGTTATAGTTTCCAAGAATTTAATTTAATTCTTCATAGAATCAACACGTCAATAGTTAGAACACGTCAATAGTTCATCAAATTACGAAGCACTCATTCTAAAAATAAGAAAAAAATGTTTCGTAGTCATTCCTAATAAATGCCATTAAAGTATGGAACTGCTCTTGGATTAAACGAACAGCATTTAAGGGATGAACTCCAAATCTGCGTTTCCTCTGATTCTTTAAAAGCTACGACCTAACAGCAATAGCCAGAAGCAAGTCCTCGCTCTTCATCGAAGTCATCTTGACGACTGCGACTAGACGCAAAGTGTGACCACACCCTTGCGACAAAGCGCAGCGAAACAAAATTGTCTGCACGCGTACATTTAGTCGCATAACAAAATCGCATAGTGTGGCCGTAACCTTAGGGTTTCAACCAACTATTTGAGAAATTGGTCTACTCACGAAGGCGCTGAATAGCTCCCTACGTGTACGAAATATATTAGTAGAATTTGTTTGCACCTCAACCTTCATCCCCGGTTCACGTGTTGCTTCATTCCGCTCGCAGCTGAAACACTCGATTTGCACCTCGACCTTGCGACCTCGGATTATGGACTGCTTCGCGAGGTTGCATCCTGGCCGTCGGCCTCTCCCATGTGGATTTTAACCGGGTACTTTTATGGTATTTTGCGTTTTGGTCGATTTTGTGGGAACCAGACGGTCTATAGTCGTGTACAAAAACAAAATGTGCACCATAATGTATCATATTTATATATTATTTTTTTTAAGATAAGGTTTCATTCTAGTACGAACAAAAATTACTTCCTGTGTAAAACATGCTTCTGGTCGTTTTATTTGTTTAGCTAAAGAACTTTTCCGAGCTACTTAGAAACCTATCGTTTGGACCAAATCGTTAGGTAAACCTAAAGTTACAATTCAAGAAAAGGACAAATGCGTAATTTATTGTACAATCTGTGAAGTGTATGCGAAGAAATATATAGGCCTGTCCAAAAATTGAAACTCAATATTATTGACAAAAATGTAGGTTAACACAACTCATCACAATAGATACTTGGAAAACTTTATATCAACAAATACCGTAATATAATTATTATAAATAAATAATGAATCAGGACTTATAGAAAATTCTTTATTAATGTAAGTAATGTATTGTTAAATATTAATATTAGTTTTAGTAATTTAGAGTTGGTTTATGCTAGATAGAATAACGATATGAAGTTGTTGACGCTTGTTTATTGTAACTTAGGTTTAAGCCACGCCCCTCCCTTTAAAGTTTATATAAATACGGGGCGTGTTACTCTGTTAGTTATAGTTTGTATTATTTTAACTAGCGCATCACTGTAGATGACGACTTTGTCGTTGAAACGCGTTTGGGTGATAAACGTAATATAGTTGTGCGATTATCTCTTCAAGTTCTACTCTATCAAGTAAAAAGCAAAAATTAATAAAATGGGCAAAAAATGGGAGTATTAAGAGTAAAATTATTAAGAGGAAGTGGGAAAGAGAGATGTAACATGGGAATTAAGTGGGAAAATAAAAATAGAGGCTTAAGAGAGACTGAGAGAAAGGATGAATAAAAACAACAGCAAAACAGAAGAAACAATAGTTAAGAGGAATTGGGGTAAGACAGAGGTAATAGAAAATAAGTGGAAGAGAAAATATAAAAATAGTTTTTAGAGATAGAAGGAGGGTTTGTTTGCAGGGAAAAGTAAATAAAGATTGATGAACCAACAATATCCTGAAACAAAATATTTTGGGAATATATTAAAACCATTGACAATCACTTTTTTAATCATACTCGTTTTTGCCATGTAATGGTTTGATTATGCCAAGGCTACTAATTTAAATTTAGGCAATAAAGCTGGAAGACATTAACATAATTTGAATGCACATAGTATAATTGGAGTTCTCATAAATGCATAAATTAACATTCATTAAAGACGATAAACTTGACATGACGTTAAACCCTGGAGTTCGCTTCATTATTAAAACAATGTGGTGGTTCTCGGGTCGAAAAGATGGTAAAATAAGATAATAAGCACAATGATTAGCGAAGTACTCGCTCTTTTTAATGGTGAGCTTAGGGAAGGGACGATTTTGCGTGCCTTGTCTATTTCAAATTTTAATATTTAGAACAGTTTTTTTTAATAATTATTATTTCAGAATTTTTATTTTTCGATTGGTATTGAATTGATATCTTAGTATATGATTGACGCATGCGTATGAGCTGTTTCTAGAATTGATTGTTCCGTATAAATCGCAATTTTAAAAGTTCATGTGATGAACTTATAAACAGCATAATATTGCAAACTGTAAGATTCCTTTCACTCTATTCGGTTTTGACTGTAAGCCTACAGCAAAAAACCGTACGGAAAATATTAAAATGAAAAAAAATTATTGTTGTTTCACACTAGTCAGTTTAAACCGTACGTAAAAACCAAACGGCGAAAATTCGAACGAAAAACAAATTGATTGTTGTTTCACACTATTCGGTTTTGACCGTACGACAAAAAAAAAACCGAACTGTGAAAATTCGAACGGGAAACGAATTTATTGTTGTTTCACAGTATTCAGTTTTGACCGTCTGGCGAAAATTCGA